>JAZBQP010000216.1:0-43160 GCA_038407015.1 Ceratocystis ficicola
GAGAGAGACATGTACCACTGGAAGTTTTGCTTTTACTTTTTTTTTCCCTGCTTTTTTCGCTGATTTTTGTATCTCATTTCTTATTGTTCAGTTCCACTGCTAGCTACAGTCTTTTGATAATAGCGGTCTAGGCATTACTACTAACACACAGCTGCTTCCCTTTTTTTACTTTTTTTTCTCGCTCAAAGGTCGGCCCTGACAATCTTCTACTCCCTCTTCCCTCTTCCTTCTCCCCTCTTCCCTTCTCGTGCTTCCCCCTCCCGTTAGCTGGCTTGCTATCTGTCCGCTGTAATCATTCGCAACATGGAACAAACACACAAGAAAGAATGAGGCCAGGAATAAGGCTTCTCTGGTAACACATGATAGCTCACATTTTGGAGCCTACAAGTTTTGAGAGCCTACAAGTTCAGAACGGAAGCCCGGAGGCCACGGACTTACACCCATAACCATGATACATGCATATTTCGCTACATCGGAGGTACCTACTCATCATGTTCTTTTTTTCTCGATTGTCATTAACCGCGACCGGGGAGGGAAGTCCAGCTGCCAAACTATTTGGAATAATTCCTACAGCAGAGCTAAAGCGGCCTAGCACTAGCTAGACAGACTGATGGTTAAAGGATTCGATTATCTTAACCTATAAGGGAGGGATACAGGGTCTATGCGGGCTGTAGAAGTGGAAATGGAAGTGGAAGTGGAGAGAAGTGGGCGGGCATGGGAAGGGGAGGAAGAGGAGCGAGAAGAGAGGAGAGAGCGAGGAGATAGCGAGGAGAGGCGAACGGGGATGGGTTAGAGGATAGCTGGGAATAATGGAGATGACGACGCTCGCCTTGGTCAAATGCAAGATGCGAGACTTTGCTGATTGATTGGTGAGTGGCGAGGCATGGAGAGCAAGTAAGACTCGACTGTGGTTTAGGCTCATTTAGGACTTGGGACAATCGTTTTTCAAAGGTCATTGGACTCAGTTCTCGCTCGATCGTCCTTTTCGCCTCTCATGTTTCTCGTGTCTGTCTGTCTCTCTCCACCGCCTCTACGATTGCTCTCTGCCTTGTCTTGTCTACTGGCGGTGTCCTCTCTCTCTTCTCCACCGCCTCTACGATTGCCCTCCGCCTTGTCTTGTCTACTGGCGGTGTCCTCTCTCTCTCTCTCTAAAAGTGCTACGAGTATCACGCATTGCGCACACGCACACGCACCTGTTCTGCAGCTTCCGAGGCATGTGCTGTGTTGGTGCTGTTATCTAGCTTGACAGGGTACGGCTTCGCAAGACATTGTGCCGGCTTCCCTTTGTGGATTTCCCTCTGGTTCTCTAGCTGCGGCAGCAGAGCGAAGGCTGTTGCTGTTGTTGCTGTTGCTGTTGCTGTTGTTGTTGTTGTTGTTATTGTTGGGTGATGCAAACCGGAAAGCTGTCTTTTGCGTCGTTAGGATAGAGGCAGAGATAGAGGAGGTAACAGAAGGCCAATGGAAGTCGATAGTGGTTGAGCCAGACTAGAACAGTGACTGAGCTGTACCTCCATGGTCCAAGACAGCAGGCATTGCTTTGTCTTGGGCTGCATGGTATGGCAGTAGTCCTTGCAGACAGGGAAGGAAGCTGAAAGATAAGCAGCATATGCCTAGGGTCCTTTTACGAAATATTAGCTAGCGATGACATGGACTAGTGGGGTTGTGAGGGGGTTTCAAACTACAGCTGAATAATCGGCGAGCCACAAGCCTGGTAGGGTGGTTCTGCTCTGTTCTCAGTTGCGACCGTTACGCCAGCGGCGTGTGTTGCTGCTGTTTGCTGTATGTCTTAGAGTCTTCTGAGGTGCTAGAATTGCATGGCCACATGATAACTTGCTTCTGTGCAGGTCAACGGAACAAAGTCAATCTAGAAACCATGCAAGCTGAAAGTAATTACAAAACCAAGTAACGATATGCAGACCGCATAGATTTCATGCCGTGCTGTAGCGTGCTTACGAAAACGAAAGGAGTTCCTGTGCCTTGTGCTGCTTGCTAGCTTGTTTGTCATGCAAGCATTAAGCACGCACTTGCGAGGCGGGACATCGGCTGTCAAGGGCTGGGGGGGCCTTGGGGCTGTGTGTATGGTGTAATTGAAGGGTTCTAGCTGAGCTGAAGAGCGTCATGCATGTATGGGGGGAAGGGGGTGGTAGCTTAACATTGTATAGCAAGGGCATGTATGTGTGCTGGAGGAGAGGAAGGGGGGGGTGTGCCGTGCAGCGAGCAAAAGGAGGACCGTGACGTCTGGTGGGAGATGGCGCCAGGGAAGCGCGGGCAGGACTCGTTATCAGTACAAATCTAACCGCTCCTTGTGCCGCACTTCTGCACTGCTGTCCCTTTGTTTCCGTCTTACCGATGCTCTGGTGTCTCTCTTTTGAATCTAGGGCTTTCCACTCATCAGTAAAACGAGACTAAAGCGAATCTTTCCCTTCCCTCCCTCACGTTGACCAGCGCAAAACAGCCAGGCCGGGCTGGATGCGCAGCAGTCAGCAGCATCTAGCGCTGGCTGCTGGATCATGTAGTTTCAAGCCACAATCAAGGAGGGCAGAAGAAGGAAGAAACAAAAGAAACCCAATGAAAGCAGTCAATGAGTTGTCGGTGAGCGCTGGACTTGGCTCAGGCCGGGTGTTGCCCAATACAGGTGAGGAGATAGACATCAGTGCTCGAGCGGATGCGTTGGAGGCACTCCTAGTTTAGGCATGCACACCCACGATGTCTTTGCCTTTGGGCTTCTACATGCTACGCAGTCATGTGCACAGAAAGGCCTGCGAGCTCTCAGCTTGCCCTTCTTTTCTCTTACTTGACATCCTTAGCCGAGGTAAAGAGGCAGGTGAAGAGGCGGGTGAAGAGGCAGGTAAAGAGGTGCCGCGCCTTGGTTGTAGAAAGAGTTTAGTGAAGTTAGAAATTTCAGTCCAGTTGGTGCCTGTAGCTGATACCAGAACATAATTGGCTGGGCGTGTGAGAGTGTCTCATGAGCTGAGAGCTAGTCACCTGGCGGGATATAAAACATTCACAGAAAAAGGAAGGCGACGATATCAGCCATGATCTGCCAGACCTACCAGACTTCTGTGATGAGTGCCCAGTACCTGCCCCCTGTCGCCTACCCAGCTGTTCTCTCCTACATATGATTCAAAAAGAGAAACAATTTGCTTTCCGCTAGCTTGGTCAGAAACGTTTGAGTATATATAGAGGGAACGGGTGCTGCTGTCCATGCTACTTTCCTCCCACTCTTCAACACTCAACACTCCATTACAACTCACAACACTCTGCCTCACTTCTTTCCCACCACACAATAACCAACAGCCCATCACCCAAGCTCACTAACCATCCAAATATCCAACATTATTGGCAAGATGACTGCTTCAACTATCGCAATGACCTTTGGCGCTTCTATTGCCCGACTACCTCTTGCCCCGATTGGCCGCAGCCGTTTCCTATCTCAGCTGGCCTCACCTGTCACTGCAGGTACACCAGGCCTTCTCCCAAGAAAAGCTAACTCTGATGGCACAAGATCTCCCGGCCCCGTGGCCACTAACGGCTCGAAAGATGAGCCAGCACCAACCGTGCCGCAGGCGGCAGCTCTCCCCCCTCTGGAGACGCCTAAAATAGAAGCCTCGCTGCCAACCACCATTAAGAACCCACTGGAGCACCCGGACCAGTTTTGGCGCAAGGTTCCAATGTGGAAGAACGTTGGCACACAGGAGTTCCTGAACTACCGTTGGGGCGTAAGTACAAGCTGACTAAACAAACGTGATACACACATGCACACATCTATGCCCTCCATGCTATGCATGGGTGACTCAGGTCCTCAGGTGCGCCTTCGAGGTGTGTCTTTGAGACGCCAGTCTTAGCCTTCAGGCTGGCTGACCTCGAAGGCTGCAAGCCTCAAGACTCAATCACCGGCATAGAATTCCCATCTCACGTTTCACAAATCTTCTTGCTGTAGCCTAATGTGCAACTTGCTAATGTGACAAAATGCGTTTTCATATACATCAGACGGCCAACGTTGTACAAGGCAACCCCAAGCTTCTTAAGTTCCTCAGCTCAACGCTCCCGTTGACGCTGCCGAAGGTGTCTAGTCTGCCCGGCGCACCTCAAGTCCCGGAGGGAGCAACCGAGACTCGGGAGGAGCTGATAGAAGATATCTTTGCCGGCATCGCGGCCGCCACCATGGCAATACGAATGACGTGAGTAGCCGGGATCCTGGCATCCGCCTTCCCCGATTTCACTGCGTCTCACCCTTACTGACCACCTTGTGTATAGTCCCTATGTCCTCAGTCGCATCGACTGGACCAATCCTCGTCAAGATCCAATCTTCCGGCAGTTTATCCCCACCAAATCCAGCATGTTGGTGGATCATCCGAAGTTGACGCTGGATTCACTCCATGAAACATCCGACTCGCCGGTCAAGGGTCTCGTGCACCGGTACACCGACAGGACTCTTTTCCTTCGTAAGACCATCCACTGGGCCAATCTCCGGCCTCTTCCCTCCCTCTCTCTCTTGCCCCCTTATTATGCATGGCGTGGATTCCCGCCAGGTGAGGCACCGCCAACTAACCTATCTTCCAATGATAGCTACTTCCGTGTGCCCGACGTATTGCATGTTTTGCACACGTTCTTATGCCGTTGGTGCAAACACCGATCAAGTGACCAAAGCCTCCCTCAAGCCCACGCGCTCTACCTGGGAATCCGCCTTTTCCTACATAGAAAACACAACAACGCTGCGTGATGTTGTGGTTTCTGGCGGCGATTCATACTACCTACAGCCCGAGCACATTGACATGATTGGAGACCGTCTGATTTCGATCCCGCACATCCGACGTTTCCGCTTCGCGTCGCGCGGCATGGCTGTCAGCCCAAACCGGGTTCTAGACAGAAGCGATCCGTGGGCCGATGCCATCATCCGCGTGTCAAAGAAGGCTCGTCTTGCCGGCAAGCATGTGGCGCTTCATACGCACTTCAACCACCCGAACGAAATCTCGTGGATCACGGAGATGGCGGCCCGGCGATTGCATGAAGAGGGCGTTACCGTGCGAAACCAGTCTGTACTTCTCCGTGGCGTCAATGACTGTGTCAAGACTATGGGAACTCTCATTCACAAGCTTGCCAACAATAACATATTCCCGGTAAGCAATCTGCCTCCTCTTTGCCGCTACTTTTGCAGCAACGCCAGCTAACAACCCTTGTTCTATCTAGTATTATGTTTACCAGTGCGATATGGTGAAGAGCATCGAGCACTTGCGCACTCCACTCAGCACCATCATCGACATGGAGGCCTGTCTGCGGGGCTCTATCGCGGGCTTTCTCATGCCCCAGTTCGTCATCGACCTTCCCGGTGGCGGCGGCAAGCGCCTTGCCTCAACCTACGAGACGTATGATGCTGCTACTGGCAAATACACGTACCTAGCCCCTTCTGTGACAGGCCGGGGCAAGGAGAGCAAGATCTACGAGTATTATGACCCGATTGGAACGGCTGGGGCGGTGCGTGGAAGTGGACTGAGCAGACTGTTGACACAACAAGCGCCCGTCGCATGAAACAGGCAACAAGGAGCGAGTGAAGGGTAGTAGATAAGTTATAGGCGATGAGTGAGCGATTTTTGCCAGGAGGTCACGTAATAGAAGTGCTTGGTTATGTCTTTGTTTTCGATGTTTATCTCTTCTCATTAATGTTAGTCCTGTTCCATGTGCCTTTTGCCCATTGCGTTACCCCCGAATGCAAACACAGTCTCTCTTCCGCTCCGCCCCCAAGCAAGCAACAAGTACATGGTACGCATAAATAGGCTTCTTCCTTGGCCCCTTAGATTCCTCATTGTGAATACTCCCAAACTGAGTCTGGCTTTTCATCCACGGTGTGCAGAGCTCACCCCAGAGCCTGGTCATACGCGTACGGCATATGCAGCTCCCCTCTCCACCCGCATACGAACGGCCACATGAACCTTAAGTGAAAAGACCGCAGTGCCTATGTGCACGCAGAATAGATACGAGGCTGTAGGATTTCTTCTTCACAGTCTCTGCTGCTTTGTCGTGTAAAGCCCAGGTCTCGCATGTATGCATCCCTTGGCCAAGATGCCGAAACAGGTATCATAATGCACGCCATCTTTTGGGTCTTTGCCTCTGCCCTTACCCCTCTTCCCCGTCTGCAAATGCAGGTAGATTAGAGAGACGTGCTCGCAGGGCTTCCTCTTTCTCTCTCTCCTCTCACCAGCCTTTGTCGTACACAAAACCCGGCGCCGGATATGTGCGTCAGGCTGTTCGTATCCAAGAGGAACTAGAACTTTTGCCCTTAGCCATCTAACATAGCAGAACAGCCCGGCAAAAGGGACTCCAGAAACCACAGTGAGTCAGCTTCAGATAAGCATGTTTCATGTTTATACCAAGGACCGAGAAAAAGCACAAGAACCAACGGTGCAAATATCAGAGACAAGATGCTTTCCTTTGTATTTCCCTCCTTTTGTATGTGGCTGAGTCTAGGCGTCTATAGAAGCACTCTACATCACATTTTGAAACTGCTGTTTTCCCAATGTTGCCCCCTTAGTGAGACAGTCTCCGGCATCCACCATGGTGCAGTAAAAGACCTGCAGAACCGGAGGCTGAGGACAGACAGCTCGACGCTCCGTGCAATGTCCCGGGCTGAACCTACTTACATTCCAGAAACAGGGTTTACTAGATTGCATAACCCTGTGGTGCAGTATCAGTTACAACAGCCAGTGAACCCCTATTTTCACGCAGAGAAACCGCCATGAAGAGGCGAGACCTGCGTTGCAAGAGAGGCCTGAGTTACAACGCAACAGCACGGAGTGCTATTGCCACATTCTACAACGGCCTGGCGAAGTCTGCAAAGATGTCTTCTTTCTGTGCGATGGAGTTGGATTGTTGCAGTTGGCCAAGGCCAAACAAGAAACACAAAGCGCCCAGCAAAGCTGACAGCACCATGCCGATAAAGCTGGACTTTCATAAAAAGGGAGAGAGGGGCAAGTTGTGACCTTCTTGTCTTGAACAGGCAAGTCCAGGAGATCAAGGCGGTAGCACACTACGGGTTTCGGTTTCTTGGGTTGCATATGAGATGCCAAGATGCATTACGACTAGGCCCATAGCCAAGCGCCCTGTCTAACCTTTGTCTGGAACCTTGGGCTAGGAGAGCGAGCGAGGCTTGGTGGCTGCGAAGAAATATGCTCTGCTGTTTCTGCTAGTACTACGTTATGTCATGTTTCCTGAATGTTCTGCTTCCTTCTTCCTCTTCTCCTTCTTTGGCATCCGAGAGCCCACGCGAAGGATGCAAACGAGAAGAAAAAAAGAAGATAGCTAGAAAACACGGACCCCCCCTACGAAGCCTCTCGTCGTCTTCTAGCCTGTCCTTTTCAGCCTCTTTTTTGGCCCATGATTCATGGGCTCATATTTGGCATATTTTAGCGTCAGGGACCACCCAAGGTCTAAGCCCCCTGAACCATCAAAAGCAGAAGGGTGGGTGGCTCCTGTTAGTGACTTTCTTTTCCCTTCATTGGGATGCCATGTTGTTCGGTGAACGAACGGCCTTGGGTTTTCTTTTTTTCTCGTTGCTGTCTGAGTCTAGGATCTCCGGGCTGGATTCTAGGTGCCAAAGACAGGAGAAGAGAAGAGAGGAGAGAAAAGTGCAGGAAATGATGGCTGTTTCTTTAGGAGATGGACAGGCATAAAGTGAACAGACTTAGGACGAACTAAAGGCAATAGTTGGGCGATCAGATCCCTTATATGCAGGTTGTGATGCATGCGTGTGCTATAGCTTGCATAGATAGCATTCACTACCACAAAATCTTTGCTGTGCCCGTTGCATGTTGGGCCAAGGAATATGCTGTCTTTTTTCCTTTTTCTCTTCTCCCCTAACAGGGAAGGCCAAGTTTATATGTCGCAGCATCATAGCGGCGAGCGATGAATAAGCAAGATGGGTGGACATATGCACAACACAAGGCAGCATAATGCAATACCACACCACTTGTACGAAGCCCCCGGATACCTGCATGGCTGTTGGTCCAAAATTGTTAATAAGACCGCAAACTGCAGGCCAGCGAAGGAATAAGAAGGGAGAATTTGGACGCTGAGTCGCCGTATGTACGAGGAAGGCGGGTGGACGCTTCGAGAGTTTACGAGAATGAAGGAATCCTGGAGGACTCGTGCGGCACATATTATGAAGTCACATGCGGTTTTGCTTCCAGGGAGATGTCATGTTTCCGTGCCGAAAGTTGTGTCCTCATCTGCGCCAGCCAAAGTCGAGAGTAGAATGAGAGGAAAGTTTTGGCCGGCTGGTGTCAAGTCTAGACCAGGGGCTAGTGTACGTAGGAGGGAGGCGGGAACATGGACTTGAGAGCTATGCGTAAATAAAAAGAGCTATGGTTGCAGAGTTACAGAGTTACAGTTATAGGTGAGTTACAATATAAACAAGACACATGAAACCCCGTATGGACAGCGCACTAATAGGCTCGCGGGTTGGTGCTTCTCGATTTGAAAGAAGGGGGGAAAGCCAAGTCCTGTTTCTGAGTGATACATGTTGAGCTGGTCTGTGTTTTTTTTTTTTCTTTTTTTTTCTCTTCCTTTGTATAGCACTTGGTTAGGTTGAGAATCGGGCCCTTGCGGCTGGTAGCATGCAGCCAATCATGGCATGGTGGGCGGGGAGGGGAGGGATGGCAACAGGACATTGAGAAGTTAATTTCCTTGTGATCAATGCTTCTTTTTTTTCTCTTCTTTTTTGTTTCCTTGTTCTCGGTGTACCACTCACTGCTTGCGCCTCCCGTTTGTTTGCTTGGCTTCCCTCGACCTCTGAGTCCCTCCCTGCCCTCTGTGTAGTGTCTTGTCTTGATGAGCATCATGTTTGATGCTTGGCGAGGCATCTTGTCTCGTAGTCCTCGTGCTGGAACGAGTTTCTGTCGTGTGGTCAGCGATGGCCAGCCACCTAAACAGTTGCATCTCACCCATCCGTTGGCTCTCCTTTCACGAGAAGAAACGAAAATGTCTCTTCTTAATCCCGTTTTGAAGGGGGCAATCAGCAGCGAGACAATGTGGGTTGATATGGTCCAAACTGCTATAGGCAGGTACAGGTACATGAAGGCATGGGTTGCGGGAGGACACTAGTCAATAGCTGCAAGCACATAACGGCCAACGTCTACCCTGGGTAATGCATGACAAAGGGTTAGATATACACAGAGCTTTGCTACACATTTGCACTTACATCACACCTAAGACGTTGCGAGCCACCCAAGGCGACTGCCCAAAACCTCAAACATGCAGTTGCCGGTTTTTCTCTTGCATCAGCTGAAGAAGGCAGGTGGTACAGCTGTTTTTCTTGGCTGGTGGTACGGCCGGATTTAGAAGGAGGCTAGAGATTTTTGTTAGTAGCGAAGAACAAATAGAAGGAGGATGTGGATGTGAATGAACGGGGCAGTTGCTCGTTAGGAGAGGCAAAGGTCAGACGTGGCTTGCAGGTGCCGCGAACGAAGTAGGTAGCTGCGTTTCTTTGGCTTTTTTATTTTTATTTTTATTTTTAATGTTTTCTACTTGTTTCCGTGTGATATGCAGGCGTCCGTTCTTGCGAGTTGGCGTTCTTTCCAATGCTCTTTGCTATGCATATTCCGAGGGTTAGGCTCACAAGAAGCAGGTGCGAGTATATGCATATGCTATATATGCGTGTACATGAAAATTATATCTAGATGGCTTGCTTTCTATAAAACCGTGCATCTATTATTGCTTTCGCTCTGCATACTTGCTTCTTATATCTCTCCCCACCCCCTTTGCATTGCTATCTTCGGCCTGTCTTTTGCCTTTGGTCCTTCATTTTTCCCGTCTATTGCTATTTCCCATTTGCCTCTTCCCTTTCGTGCTTCTTGTTTGTCGGTGTCGCTCCCTCATTTCACGCTCATTTACGCTTTTCTGCCCAGTGCTGTGCTGCTGCACACTATTGGCCAATCCTTGCTATTTTGCTTCTGGGAGGCCAGCAAGAGACTGTGCACTAAGAAGCTACCAATCTATAGTGGCACTCGCATTGAATCCAATTAATTCGACTTCACTGGCAAGTACAAGTCCGCGCCTAGCCTTGCTTTCCCTCCAAAGCCATCCAAAGCATCCGACCGCCTGTCCGTCCGCTCCACACCCACCCTTCTTTCACTTGCTGCTTTCTTTTGTTCGCAAGGGGAAGCCAAGGGACGCTCTGTGATTTGGCCTTGGCCCTGGCCCCTTTGGAGCTTCTTTGCTGCTAGCCCTAACACGACGGCGCGAATAAGACGGTAAGAAAGCGTGTCAGTGAACCAGACTTTGGTGTTTTGCGGAAGAAGGCAGTCTGTTGCTGCGCTCCGGTCCTGAAGGACCTGCTGCAATTTCTATTCTTAGTGTATCCAAAGTATCTAGTTATTGAGGAAACTAACAAGACGGATTGAGCAACAAAAGCAGACGGAGGCGCCAACTCTGGTTTCCTGCAACTTCCTGTCTTTTTTCTTGCTGCGTTTCTGTCATTTGGCGTCTGTTTATGAGAGATGGGCTATTGGTTGCCCACGGCTTATTCTCAATCTCTTGCTCTACTCTTCTTTCAATATTTACTGTCCCTTGCAACGGCACAGCACCCTTCGCCTAATCCAGCCTATTACACGCTGTACTAACAGAATCTCACGTGCTTGTTTTCTTGTTACAGCCATATATCCATTGCCCCTAGCCAAAAAAAAAAAAAAAAAAAGGAGAAAAAGAAAATACAGAAGAAGGATAAGGAAAGCGATAATTGCACATTACGCCCCAATCAGCAGTCATCAGTCACTGTCAACCGCCAGTTTTCAGGGCTTAAGCCCAACAGCCACTGTCGATTTGATTCTACGACTGCACTACAACAACAACTAGCCAGCCCCTAGCGCACCATCCCCTCGTCTCGCCTCCCCTTACCCTGCCCTACTGACAGGAATCTAGCAACGACAGACTGCAAATCTTTTCCGATATTGGCCTGTTACAGATTTGCGAGGTAGCTCCTTCGATTTCATCTCTAGTGTCTGCTCTATTGTGGCTAGAGAATAGAATATAGCGGCCATGGCAGTTGGTTTGCTCCCGAAGACCCAAGACGCTTCTCGCAGTGGCGGCAATGTTAGCCGTAGCAATGGTAGCAGCACGCTGGCTGCGCAGTCTACCACTGTTACTACTAATACCGCTACCACTATCTCTACCCCCACTGCCAGCACCACTGACAACATGCTAGAATTCATAGAGGAAAGCTTGACCACAAACACAGACCTGAAAAACGAACCCCCACATGATGAAGACCTCTCAGGGTTGGACCTGGAACTTGAACGCGAGCTTGGTCTCTTTAGCTCTGAAAAAAAGAGCCGACAAAAAGGCGTGGTGGTGCCGCATCAGACGAGCATGCATAAGCCAAGTATTGAGACTTCACCTACTCTGGCTGTGGCTATGACCAGGGCTGGGAAGTATCATCTTAGGGCCCAGGCCCAGAATAGCAGCGACAAGGACCCTGTGCACGATCTCGGAACAGCACAACCATACACAGAATCTAGAGCCAAGACAAAAGCCAAGACAAAAGAAACAGCAAAGTCCAGCGAGAAAAGAGACTCAATCGCAGAGGTAAAACGGGAGCTGCAGACATTTTTATCTGCTACCGCACCCGTAGCCAAGGCTCCCTCGAGATCTACAACGTCTAGCCAAACAACATCAACAACAGCATTAGCAAGAGCAGCATCTCAGTCAGGGGCAGGAAAAAGAGAGCCTCTATCCTCAGCACCAGTTTTATCAACAGCAACATCACTTGTCTCTTCTACACCCGCTCCTCTCTCTTTATCCTCGCCCACACTACCGGCACCACCATCCCCATCCTTAGTCCCAAAACCTTCGCCCACTAGGCGAGTGTGGTTCCAAAATAGACACAAGCTCACTACCACCGCCAAGTCCAAGTCCAAGTCCAAGTCCAAGCCGGCTTCTGGAAAACCTGCTTTCCACCACCAACTGTCGACTTCACCTTTGCTGTTGTCTCTTTCCTCTTGCCCTCCCATTCCCCCCACTGCCACAACTACTCTTACGTTTCAGCCTTCGTCCCCATCGTTGTTTTCTTCTTATTCCTCGCCGACTTTTGCTTCAGCCACATTCAGCTATTACAACAAAAACAAAAGGAACAAGCAGCCAAAAAGGCGGTCTTATTCTAGGTCCGGCATCACCACCAATAAGAGACATTCCTTGGTGCCCCAGGTTCCTCCGCTGCCATCTTCGATTTTGGCTTTAACAGCAGCGACACCAGGAAAGCCTAGCGCCGAGCCTTCAACATCTTCAATCACTGCTGTTTGCACTGCTATTACGACTCCCGCGCCACCGGCGTCTTCACCTCTTCTGTCCTCTCTGTCCAGATTCCCACTAGAACAGCCAGGCCTGCGCTCGAGTTTGCAGCTGCATCAAGAGGGCGATGGTATAGTTCACACAGAGCCGAACATCGCCGCAAGTCTTGAAGCTGATCTGGAGGCTGCGCATTCTAGTGTGCCTATTCTTGACACTGAAAGTTGCGCTTCCTCCTCCACCTCTACACTCGCGACAAAAGCTACCGTTATCGATAATTTCCCCTGTCCTCCTGGTGAAAAGAGTGCTAGCACGATCTCCGAGTTGGAAAGCGACCAAGCCTCTACAGAAGACGAGGAGATACACAAAATCAGCAGCAGAACAAACGACAGTGAATTGACTTTGACATTAGCTGTTGGGTCAGACCTTGGCCTTGCAGCCTCTCGGTACCGCAATTTGTCCGTAGTATCTACACAAACTGCCATCACAACCGCCTCCGAAGCTCCAGACTTTGACGACAGTGCCAGCCTGCTTACTGTTGGCGAGCCTGTGGAGGTTTTCACTGCAGCTACAGCTGTGCGTGCAGCCCCTGCCCGTGCCGAGGTCATCAACGTCCGCCGGCCTGCTACTGCTGCCTCTTCTTCTTCATCGGGCTTGCAAATTTCTGTTGGTGGCTCGGATGTGGGCTATCGCATAATTACCCTAAGTCACGGTTCAGAAACTGCAGCAGCCCCGGCATCCTCCACGATCTCGACTCACATACCTGAAGCAACGCCTCCCGAAATCGTCATGCGACGCAAGCAGCCCCATGGACTGTCGTTGTCCAATTCGCATCCGCCAGCGTTACTATCCCACATAATTTCGCCTGGGTCTTTGAAATCAGAGCTCAGCCCGCAGAATCACCATCACCATCAGCATATCCGCAATCACACCATTCCGACCTCCATACTGTCTCCTGCCATGCTCGACGGCTTGTCTCCAGGCTCCAACTACCACACAGTTCCGCCAGCTCAGCTTTCAGCCAAAGAATTCGGGATGCTTCCACCCACGATCCAGCGCAAAGTACGTACCTTTTCCTTGTTCTTTCTATCATGCCTCCAATTCCATCCATTGCTTTTTGATTTCCTTATTCCTTTTCTTTTTCTACATTCTAGCAAATATGCCATCTTCTCTCATCTGGAAGTTGGTGCGAAGCATGGAACACCTGGTGTTAGTGCAGCCTGTCTGGCCATGCTTTGTGCTTTTTATATCCTACCTATATTTCGTTTCAATATTTGCCATTTCTTTTTCTCAATCTCGCTGAATTTATTCCCTGTCACATGTTATCAAAGTACACAAACACAAAGTCTCCCTATTTCTTCTCCTGTCGCCTCCCACCCCTAGTCTCGATAAGAGATACATTTGCCTCCCTGCTATTTCCCCCCCCCATTCTTACCAAAAGTCTTGTTGTTGATGGTGTGAGTTGGCGAACCAATGAGAAGATGGCGTTTGCGATGGAGTCAGTTGTCTGTCTTTAGCTTCGCTACTCTAGCAATTCTTTTTTATTTTTATTTTATTTTTCAACCTCAACACAGTGTTTCATCAGCTAGAGGTTGCAAAAATCATGAAAGAACTCGCTTTAATTGGCAATTACTCCCCTCATCGTCAACGTGTCACTAAAGCTAGTCCACCAACGACGTTGTCTCACTAAACATGGCATTACTCCAACACCTATCCCAAAGCTAGCATCTTTTCCTTGGTTATAAGAGAGCTCCTTCGATGACGATGATTTGGCGGGGAGGGTGTCAAGCTTTGAGTTTGATCTCTCCTGCTTCATGGAGCAAGTGATTTCCATTCATCGTCTTATGAAATCCCATGGCATCGTCAGATACCCTTGCTTTCAGGGCCAGTGTCCTGTGCGGTGGAGGCATCGTGACATTGCACGTGTCTCTCTTTTGACTTATCGATTTTGATTTTGGTTCAGGCCTTCTTAGGACAATCTCGACGATAGTCTCTGTGGGAACCTTGTTGCAAAGTAGAAGCACTCACCACACCGTCCGTTGTCAGGCGTGGAAGAAGGCCCGAGGCCCCTAGAAAGCCTGCCGATTGCTCTTTTGACAGTCAGATCTATTTCCTATCTAGCTGCATTTGAACATCGCCGCCGCTAGCCTCGACAAATCTGTTTCCCCATTTTCTTCCTTTTTGGTTGCAAAACTTCATGTCCGTCAATCAATCATCCTTCTCGCGATCTGCGCTGCACGATACAAGACAAGAAACAGATGTCTCCATGAGCAACGGCAAAGCGCCAGGCAACATGCACTCTCTAGTCTCCCCATGCCCTCCGGCTTATTCTCTAGGCTTCATTAGACATGCCGAAATCTCTTCCTAGTTGCTTCACCTATCTATTGGGTGTTGCCTGCCCTGAACAAGGATTGCTATTTTTGGATTGCTATTTTTTTTTTCCTTTTTTTTCATCTTATTTTTCCCTGCTACCGTCTGGCTAGATCTCGTTTCGAGCCAGTCTTTGGGTTCGTGTTGCATAGCCTCGAGTAGGAGCTTTGTACACCCCTTTTGTTCCACTTGTTGACGTTTGCTACTACACACAAATGCATGCTGAATGCATGAAGAGCAAACCAGAGGCTAGACCCCATTCGACAATTACCCCTGCATATTCCCCTTTCCTTTTCTTCCCCCTCCCCCATCAAGTGCAAGTTGTGCCTTTGGCTCGAAAATCATACATATGCGCATCGCTAGTTCGACCGCCTAAAGCGGCAAAAGCCCCTGGTACCTCTCTGCCCCTTCACTTATCCCGTTGGTAATATCAACCGGATTTTTTTCTTCTAGCCTGTTCAACAGGGGCTTTGAGAAGAAGTTCCAACATCAGTTGAAAGCGGATTTGAGCTTCCATTACCCATATTTTGAAGCTATGCCATGAACAGGCTAGCTCCTGGCCAACTTCGAGGGGCACAGACACTTGCAACGCAAGGCATCCCTGATTAAAGATGCATGCATTTGCATTAGTTTTGAGGTCACAAAACACTAACAAGCCAAACTGCTTTGATTACTTTCATACTGGCTCAGTGTTTCTCACACCAATGCTCTTCTGAGCTTTGATCCTAATGATCTACACGTTATCTGTGCTTTAGGTTGCTTGACCTTCTATTCAAAACAACTTGATACACTCAATGTGTTCTTGCCACACGAAACATATTACCTGCTCATCCCCCAATCCAAAGTTGAACCAGCGAAAGAGCGAGACGAGCGAGATGAGAATCATGTTATGCAGCCAAGCAAGTAGCCACGGCAAACGAACATCCCATCCCGTCTTATACGTACCTGCATTGTGCCTTTCGTACCTGGACTGGTGAGAAGTTTTACCTTGTCTGCTGCACTATTCCATCCCGGTCTGTTTCTTTCCATTTTTAGCCAATGTAGGTGTATACACATGATCTCATCATCAGGTGGACGCCCCTTCCCATTTGCTTGCACTTGTACAGTAAACACATGTAAGCATGCCCATTTTGTACTTGCACCTTTGTGCTTGCACGTTTTACATTGTTGGGCTTGGTATTGTCTCCTTGCCTCTGGTTCTCCCTCCCCTGTGACTAAAGTCTAGACGAGGGGAAAAATAAGGACAAAAAAAAAGTCGAAGAGCCAGAAATCCCCGACGACTCCTTGTTGTGCTGTGATGAGATGAGCAAGTCGGTTAAGATGACTTTAGCTTAGCTAGTACTTGGTAGTAGTGCTACTTGCTGGCTTTTAGTCCAAAAAAACAGAAAGGTAGTTGCCTGTCATCTTCCTGTCCCTTCCTGATAGAATGTTTCCTTCTTGTTATTGCTTAGCTTGAACTCTTCCCTCCGTTCCTTTTTTTTTCTGGAACTGGAACCCCTCTGATCACACACACACCTTCCTCTTGCATTTTGCCTCCTTCTTTTTCTGGATACTTCCCCTCACCGTCTGTCCGTTCATCTCCCTTTTTTCTTTGGCGGCAACTGCCTCACTTACACTCATCTGTTTGCCAGATTCCAAATTTTCTTCTCTCCTCTTCCTATGCCCTCATTTATTCTCGTTATTGTCTCTCATTTCTACATCTGCTGCCCTTTCTTCTTGGTTCATTCTCATCCCTTTCTATCCAGACCCTTTGGCCAGCCACTAATCCTAATATTTGCTCGCCCTTGAGTAGTACTTCACTGAAGGCGAACGTCAGCAATTTTTCCAGGCCCACGATTTTGGAGACGGTCAAATATACGCTTCTCGCCCCGATCCTCAGCCAAGACCAGACTCTCAACCTCGGCCGCTTTCCCAATCTCGACCTGTCTCGCCCCTGGGCAAGCTTCCATCTCCACGACTAGCAGCTCTGCAAACTCAGGGTCTTTCTTCATCAGCTCTCTCTCCGGCTGCCGGCCTTGACCAACCTCGCACGCTAGTGAGGCCGCATAACGACGACGATAGCTTCCAATCACATTCCCCAAAGATATTTCCTACTCCCGGGAAGCAGTTGAGCAGCACAAAGCCTAGGGCCAAGTATACCGATAAGCCTAGCTATAACATCATTGACCTTGTCCGTCGACGATCGCGAGCAAGCTCTCTTAACTCCTCCTTTTACGCTAGTCTCCCTGACAAAATCCAGCGCCGCCACCTTGATCTCGAGGAACAGAATATTGCCGCTCGTCATCGTAAAAGATTAGTCAGAGCTCCGACTTTGTCCTCTACCGATCGTCTGGTTCTTGATTGGACTCGACGTCGCCCTTCATCGAACCCAACACCGCCCCAAAGTGTGTACGGAGAAGAGGGTTTCATTGCTGGGCTTCGTGAATCTACTCGTCGCCGAAGGTCCTTTGATACTCAACTAGACGAGGACGGCAACGTCGAATTCGACAACCCTTTCCATAAGCAAGCAACAGTGCTGATTTCACCGAGTGATATTAGCTCTGATTCCCCCATCAACTTCCCCCAAATCCCAGCCTCAGCGACCTTGTTTCCCCCTTCACCTTTGCAAAAGATGGAACATGCTCTTGCCTCACGAAAACCCCCATCAACGCAGAGCGGCATTAATGGCCACAGACCGAGCCTGAGCACTCCAATGGCAATGCTTGCCTCTTCTTCCTCTGCCAAAAAGGAGAATTTCATGGAAAGCTTCCGGTGGCTAGATGAAGAGGAGGATTTGGACTTGAAGCTACATCTTGATGATTACCACCAAAACCTCAGAGCTCAAATCCCTGTCAGCACAAGCAAAGCGCGGCCTTCGTTTCGTCGACACTTGTCGATCAACAAAATGCCCTTCAGCCGTCCTGTGCAAACTAGCAGCAGGCCAAGTACTAAGGACTCAGTCGCGTCTATCCAGGTTGGCCCATATGGCCCTGTGCGTCATAACAAACGCAGATCACGGGCCCTATCATTGATGACGCCTCGCCAAACACCTTCAATCGTTGGTCAAATAAGCCCTATCAGTCCCATTGATGAAACTACACACTACTCTGATCCAAATGCGCGGTTGAAGCTAAGACTGTATCTTGCATCTCCTCAGAAATTCGACGAGGCCATACAGTATGGTTTCCCTGCTGCTGCTGTTGACCCCAAGTCTCCCGCCTTGCCTCTTTCTCTAGATCCTTCTTTGTGTGATTCAATGTCCATGGTATCGCCCAAGACTACCAAGCCACAATGCACGGACCTACTAGTGGACGACAAACTATGCACATTCCTTACTGATGACAAGTCATCTGTGTGTAGCGGTGCAGAAGACGACCTACGCTCGTCTCCCGAGTTTGAAGCTCCACCCACGCCTCAGACACCACCCGAGAAGAATACGGAGCGTGATGATGTTGACAAGAGGGGTTTGAACTCTATGGCATTTGCAACCAAGCCTAAGATTTCCGGCTCTGAGCCTGCTGTTGGTAATGGTGCGAATACGAGCACTATCTCACGTTCGCCAGTTGTTATCGTCAATGGCCAAAAAAGCACTAAGCCACATGCAGACTTCGAAACGACTCTTGCCTCGCGTGAGATGACGCTTCGAATGACCCTCACTCGGCCTGATTTGCGCTCTGATGATGATCAGATATACGGCTGGAGCAACAACCAGTCTCAGAATCAACCTGCTGTCCATGTACATACACGGCCACCTAGTCAGACTACAAGCCGCCAGTTGTCTCCTGTTATTTCATCTCATCGAAAGGTTTTCTCATCAACTAGCTTTGACTCCCCATCTCTGATAGCTACTGTTCCTGAAAGCGGAAGCGACTCTAATTATCCTCCCCTATTGAACAAAACAAATGATGGAAACTCTGAGGGAATGAGTACATGGGAGTTTGGTCGGAATAGCCCAACTCTTAGGTCTTCGTCGGCGAGCCCCGACCCTCAATCTAGAATGATGGCAGGCGTGGGCCTTGGTCTTGTCAATCACTCCATTGGCCTTGAAGGCTCTAATGGCGTTGGCTCCACGGTACTTGGCGGTAATGCGATGAACGCTGGATCGGGCATATCTTCTCACGACTCCTCATTAGCTAAAGAGAGCATTGAGCGTCAGTTTGCTGCGTTTGATCTTGATATGGAGCAAGACCGGGGCATGATGAAGCGTATTTGGCACCGCGTGCGCCGCAACTGAGGTGTCCAGGTAGGATCCCTGAGATTGAATCTCGGCCTCGTGGCTCCTCCGGCTCTTTCTTTAGATTTTCTCTCTCCAAACTGTCTACGCCTTAATGACCACTCCCTCTCCCTTGCTCATTTGCGCCCCTCCATCATTCACTGCTACTTCCCTACTTCCCCTCTCTGCCTTTAATGTCAAAGGGTGTTTACCTAACTTTCCCTTGGATTTGCTTTATTTCCTAATGCTTCTGGTGTTTTCTATTCTGCACTTTCATTTTTGCTGTTACTGTTTGTTTTTGGCGACCCGTCTATTGTGATGTTAAGCGTTTTTTTTCCCTGTTTTTTTTTTTTCTTTTTGGAAGTCTCTTGGTTGTTTGTCGTTCCATGGTTATCTTCTTCTCTTATTCCCTTCTTGTTTGTTTCTTATTCCATATTTTGTTTCGTCTCTATCACGTTGCCTTTTTTTTTTTCCTTGTAGATATATATCCCTTACTCTCTTTTTTTTCTCAATTCAACTCGATACTACCGTAGTCTTGAGCTAAAATCATAAAAACTTCACTTTCCGTGTAATATTCTACCTTCCTGGCACGCATTCTAATGTCAACAAACTGAAGATTTGTGGCTTCGTTATAAAAAGGGCGTTGAGAAGAATAAAGTTCGTCTATAAATAAAAACAACACAAAAGAAACACAGGAAATTTGTGAATGGCAAATCACAAAAAGCCTCAACCCTATGCACACTCCTAAACCCCTCTTGTATGGTGCTATTTCATCTCATACACGTATATATGTAAAAAAAAACAAACGGAAGACATCCCCTTTCTCCCTCCAGGACCACTGTTTCGTTTCATTCCCCCTTTCTCTCTGCGAATCGTATATCCTACAGGTCAGTCAGTCTCTGCCGCCATCTACGCATCGTCACTATCATCGCCAAAAAGTTCGCCTTCGTCGTCATCGGCAATGCCATAGTCTGGCGTCCCGCGAGAAAAGCTGTCCCGCGTGGTAAATCTTGGCGCATTGAGGCCATCGCTGCTCGACCCGCCACTGATCTGCTGGTATGCTGATGTGGCTGAGCGCCAGAGACTCTGCACAGTCATTGGCAGTGTAGCCAGGACAGCAACGGTAGCTGAGATAGCCATGACCGGGTAGCGCACCCAAGGGGCGCCCAAGCCGTACTCGTCATCATCGTCTTCATAGACCATCTCACCAAGACGGATTTGACCAAACTTGCGGTGCCAGTTCCGCTGGACCCAGGCACCTGCAGCCACGGCGAGACCAATTGGAATGATGATGGCGAAAAATAGGACAACACCAGATGTACTCCGAACCTTCTTAAATTCCTCTTCGTGACCGGCGCAGGCGATGGGAGTGTTGACCTTGTCATACTCTTCGCCACCCACACATGTAGTGAGTGGAATGCGGCGGTAGCCTGATGGCTTGTAGAATGCAACAGCATCGGGGTTTGCACTGCAGTAGTCCTGAGCTGACTGCGGCTTGCGGCCTGGAACCAGAGAACACTGGCCGTGTTTGTCCATTTCGAAGTTGTAGTCACATTCAAAATCACGACGAGTGCACTTGCAGTCAAGAGACTCTAATGTGCGACGTGCTTGTTGGTCGTTAAAGCACTTGCGGCCGGGCTTTTTGCGCAAGTACTGCGAGACATGGCCGAAAAGGCAGTCGTTATTAAGCATAGGGTGTCTAGGACGCCACACATCGTAGTCGTCATCCGTGCAGGCACCGTGAATAGTAAGGCCGGAGAAGTCAGCGCGCGTACTAACTACTTGGTCCTCACTGTTAATAGTCCAGATCAAGAAGCTGCGCGAGGTCCCGCTACGGAGCGTGGTGATATCAGTAACCACCGCCTCCTCTTCCTGGAACTTATGCTCGGTCCAAGTGGCACCCTGATCATTCGAGTACAAAAGGGTATTAGTCTTGATCTTGTCATCCATCTGGATCAGCACAAGCAGCGAGCCTTGGTCACCAAACTCGTGTGTCCAAATGCCCTTGCGCACCTGTCTCCACGAAATACCACCGTCAGAAGACATGTAGGTATCAGCCTTATCAAGACCTTCAAGATGTGGGCCAACATTTCCAATACCAAAGAGAATACCAGGGGCTGTAGGAACCGAGAAGCCGCGTCTCTTGTCGGCACGCTCGGTGTAGTGGTGCAGATGCAGGGCGCATTTTTCAGTACCAGTGTTCGCATTGCATCCAAAACTCTTGCCGTCTACGTCCTTGGCAGGGGGAGCCATGTACATCCACTCGGCACCATCGTTGTGTGTAATCTTGGTGCGTACCTTCTTTTCCTCTTTCGGCTTGTTAGGATTGGCTACGATGTTGGCAATGGCAAGACCCTCAACGCTGGGGATCTTTTCGTAGTCAACAAAGAAGTTCATGTTGCAGTTGACATCGGCAAGGCTGAGGACGTAAGAAGTGCCGTTAGAGTTGCTCTTTATAATGTTACCACGTTCATGTCCCTCATCAATGCTAGTAGCCACAAACAAGTTGACTGCATGGGTACTGCTGTCCAAGACAGTGTATTCATTGCTGTGCTCAGGGTTGAAATTGAAGGGGAAGTGAGCCTGAGCGTAGTTTTCACCGTCAATGCTAGTAAAGGCCAACAGATGACCTGAGGTCTTAGGAACCTCGGCGGCGACAACAATGAATTCAGACATGGTGGCAAACTGTCTCACGATAATGTCGGCGCCATTCTTGTCTGTCAGCTTGGGGTACTGTATGTCTTCACTAAAGAAGTCATTGCTAACAACTAGACGCAATGGGCTATCTTCCTCAGATTCCCGAGATAAGCATACAATCTGCTTTTGGTTGCGGTACTTGTAGGCGGAGTGGCCGGTGAACTCGCAGCGGTAGACCTGGCGGCCAATCGTCTTCCAGTGGTCGCCACGGTCAACTGATAAGAATGCCTCATTCATGCAGTTACCGTTGACTTCCTCGCAAACCTCGCCAATGAAGATGATCCAATCCTTTTTGTCGGGATGGAAAGAGAAAGGCTTGCCAGAAATAGGAGGATGGGGCAGATCAAATTCGTGCCAGTTGAGACCACGGTCAATAGTGTAAATAACTTTATTGACCTTGTCCGTAAATGAATGCGCCGAAGCTGTCATGAACACAACATCTTTAAAAACGGAGTGCGGAAAGATCCCGTGGACCATATAGTCCTTTAAAATGCGCGTCCATGTTTTGCCCTGATCGGTAGTGAGCCAAACCTTATCCTCGACGATAATATCGCCATTGTCGAACCCGTAAGGGCGAACAATGACTGTTTCATCATCCTGACTGCTTGATTCGCCACGCTCAAGATAGAGTTTGTCAAAGGACTTGAGCTGAGTGTCAAACACAAATCTATCATTATTGATCGGTCCGCTATTGTTGCCCTTGTCGTCCTTATTGTCATTGTCGCTAGGGATAGTGATATCGGTTGAGTCTTTGCACTTGTGGTCAACAAGGTCATCCTTTTGAGAGCCCTCGGGGCGTTTGCACTGGTTCCCGGGAATCAGACGCCAGCCTGAAGAACCTTTGAATACCGCATCAGGCTGTTGATCCTTGCACACGCCATCTGGGGCAACAATCTGGCCAGCCATCACACACTTGCCATCCTCGCGCACAAAGTTATAATCACACTCAAAATCAGCATCAGTACAGTCGCAAGCTTCGGTTGATGGAGAAGTAATCGAAAATGGCTTTCGGACGAAACAGTCGGCATCCTTCTTGCGGCGACGGTAGGTTTGCTTGGTCCCCATTATGCAAGTAGGCTTGCCATCCTTATCAGGCCGGGCATGCCAGTCTTCCATGTCATTTTCATCACAAGTACGGTCAAGTAGACTTTCAAAATCGATGCTAATGACGTGGTACTTGCTGTGGGCGTCAGAATGTCCCTTCAAAATGAACTTGAGCGTAGACGAATCTCTGGCGCCAAAAAGAGACTCAGGTTGCATCTTAATATCGTTGGGAAGCTTGACCTGTTTCCAAGTCTCCCCATAGTTGAGCGAGTAAGAAAACTCGCTGACATCCTCAGCATTAGAGTCACCGACAGCAATCAAAACAGAGCCTTGGTCGCCAAATGCCCACATGTGCGGGCCGGAAAGGGCCTTATTCCAAGTAGCGCCCGCATCTGCTGAAGCGAAGAGATTCGAGTCCTTAATGTCCGACAAGTAAGTGCCAATGTTTCCGTTAGCAAGGAATACGCCAAGAGCAGAATTGGAGAACTCAGGGACATTCTTGGTGCTGTCGGTGATCAGGTGAAGGTTGATTTTTTCATTTCCATTCACAAGTTTTTCGAAGGTACGGCCATCATCAAACGAGATGCTGGTTATGAGTTTCTTTGAGACATCAATCTCCTTTTCTGCCTCCTCCCAGTTCTCAACAGTGTTAATGACATAGACACCCTCAATGGAGCCAACTTTAGTAAAGTCAACATGGCCACGAATGTTACGGTTGGTATGTTCGCTATTTTCAGTAAAATAGGTACCGTTGGAGTTGCTAGTGAACAGAACACCCATAGGATTAGAGGGTCGGGTGGTCATTATATCGACCTGAATGCTGTAGTTGGTGCTCTCCAGAATGGTGTATGCTTCTTGATTCACGCGGTGGTTATGACTGGTGGGGAACATGGCACGGTGCCAGTTGACGCTGTCGTCGCTGACATAAAGACCCATTTCGTCTGTCCCGGCAGAGGTGGTGGCAGCAAGGATAAACTTTTTAATCATGGCCAAGTTCACAACACCAACGACATCCTTCCCATCGTGTAGTTTAATCTCGGTCTCTTCAACGGTAGTGTCACCATGGGTCTCGAAGAAGTTATCCGAATAGAACAGGCGCTGGTCCTCCTTGAAGGGGGAGAAGAAGTCACGAACGACGCACATGATGCGTTTGGCGTCTAGTTCATCGCTGCCGGTAGTAAATTCGGGGGTAGACTTCGCCCACCAGCAACCAGAGTTATCGGCGCGCAGCGGCGCGGCAATGTCCTTGAAGCTATTGGTGGTGTACATGGCGATATCATCACAGAAGATGCTCTCACACTTCATTCCGTCGAAGATGATGCGGTCGGGGTCGCTAGCATGGAAATGCAGAATACTAGGTCTCATGCCGCTCGTCGTGGCTCCACTATCAAACTTGGACCAGGTTTGGCCCTTATCAGAAGTCTGCCAATGCTCGCGTTCTCCAGAAATGATGAAGGCACGATCTTTATGGAACTTATGCATGATGAGCATGTAGGCTTTTCCATCAGGCACATCAGTGAGCTGGGCCCAAGTATCGCCCCCATCACTTGATTTATAGATATTTTTCGCTTCGATATCGTGGAACAAGAGAGTATTGGAGCCTTCAAAGTAGTTGATGTTTTCAGGTGGCGCAGAAAAGGTGCTTGTATGAACAGTAGGTGAGTCGCTTTTGGCGGCTGCAAAGCCGGGCAGCACAACGCTGGCCGCTAGCAATTGCGACACAACGGCCCAGGCCAGGCTGGATTGGCCAAGCCTCATTATTGGATAGGAGGGAGTTAGACGAGGAGAAGAGCAGTTTCGGAGTATGAGGCAGTTGTTGACGAGGCAAGATTCGGGAGGGTGGAGACGGTTAGTCGAAAGCACACAGTAAAGCTAGGCTTAGCTAGACAAGGCTTATCAAGATAGCGGATGAGAATGAAAGTAAACGTGGCGAGTTTGATAACGACTTTTGGAGAGAAAGAAAGAGACAGGCGCACAAAAAAACCGAGCAAGAAACACATAGAAAGAAAAGAAAAAGAAGGAGAGTCGGCCAAGCTTCAGCGTGACAGAGAAGAAGCGTGTTGTTAGCTTGTCGATAATCTGTATCAGTATAGCAAGCAAGTGTGGGATTCGTGGTTTTTTCGCTTGTAGGCCCGTGAAGGAACAAACGAGTGGGCTTCTTAGTTTCTAATAGGATGAATTGTAGGCAAGAAAAAAAGAGACAATGATGAAAATACAAAGAAATGACAGAGAAAATTGATATGATAACGAGGCAGATTGGCTTTGGAAGCAAAATGAAGAGTTTTTTTTCTCGAGGTTCTCTTTGCAGCAATAGCCCTCAAACCGATTATTCACAGAAACAAGAAGAAAAGGAAGGCACAAGCCCAGTCATACATGCGGCCGGTCCTTGTATATCAGGCAAGTACTCTCTTTGCTGGAGCTGTTTTCCTTAAACGTTCGTTCCACTTATTTGTTGTTCTCTTTGCGCCAGCTTTTACTAATTTGCTATTTGTTTTAATATTTCTATACTCTGGCTTCTTTTTTTGCTTCCATTTAATTGTCTTCTATTCGTCCGGCCAATGAAACTCCATTGGCGTCAATGCTTCTTCTCCAACAGCAACGTACTTTCCCTTTTTAGCTCTGTTCGTTTTATCGGGGTTTTTTTATTATTGACAAATACCCTTGCTTATCCACTGCCCACTCCCCATACTGTTCATAACCACCCGGCTTCCACGAAGAACAGATGCAAAAGCCGGACGGACAAACTAACTAGCTCTAGGAGCAGGCATAGCATCGTATAGATGTGCAATTACCATAGCAAGTCTCAAATTCTCCCTGAGTGTGTTTCAAATTCACCCATCGAAATTAAGCTAACCCCTCTAAAAATAGAGCGGCTCGCCTTGCACGATACACAATAGTTGTAACAAGTACAATAACTGCATCTATACAACATAGCAAGGGGCCCTGCAGGCCATAGGCATACCACCTATGGTGGCTTCACCTTCATACCTTTGGTGGAGCCCCTCCTTGATCTTCTTCGGCATTCGAACCACAGCCAGGGTCCTTGTTATCAATAAACCTAGTTGACTTTTCTTCACTTGGCCCTTCCTAAAAATAACGAGTAGGGCCGGTTCAACTGAGAATCGCAAGACGCCCCGCCAGCTAGAGGCAATATCACACAATGTCTGGAAAACCAAAGCCACTAGCCCTACTTCATGTAGTTTAGTTCAGCAGATATTGATTGCTCCTTACTACGCGCTCCATATCTTGCACGTATGCAGAAGAGCGGAGCAGCTACTAGCCCAATTCATGTCCCTAAAGTCTATGGATGGCGAGCAAAATGAGACCAGCCCAGCCTAATAGTCGTAAGCTATGTTGAACCTGAACTAAGCCACAGCCGCCGCCACATCATCATTACTTCTCTCCACATGTTCACATGTCAAAAAATTAACCACAAATATGGGGAAAACAGGAGTGTTGTGTACAACGAAGTGTGGGCATTGATGCCAGACATGCAATTTTCAAACCAAGGCAAGCTAGCTAAATAACTGTAGTCCTTAAACAAGACATCAAAAAGACCACCTCGTATGCAATAGTAGCAAAATAATAAAGCCAATGGTATCTATACGCCATCACGAGTTTGCAAGGAAAATACCTGGCAGGCACAGCTTGCTTCTACGCTTGAGGGAATCTACCACCCTCTATGGCTCAACTGCATGCCCCCAGTCTCTCTGTTTCCTAAAAGCTCCACTGCTCGCTGGGCTGGTTGCGGTTAGCCATCCGCGGCTTGGGCTTCGGCTTGGCCTCTTCGGGCTCCTCGTCACCGCCACCAAATAGCCAGTCACGATTGGTTCCCTTGGGACCACCCATGCCGTCTCCAGCAATATGGATGCCACCACTATCGTTTGTCTGGGCACCAAGATTCTTTCGGGATCCCATACCATCGCCAGCAATACGGATGCTTTCCTTGCCTTTGGGAGCCGGAGAAACATCTGTGGCCTCCCAATTTGCTTCCATGTTCTCATACACCTTCTTGCGATCAGAGGGCACCACGCGCTTGGCTTGCGGCGTGTTCTCACCTGGAAGATCCGTCATCTTGTAGTTAGTCTGGAAGTCCTTTTGGCGGTGGGCCATGTCAGCACCACAAACTTGGCGGGGGCCAGGAGTAGGTGCGGAACCATCCTCTCTATAAACATGATTCTCATACAAGCCCTGAGTCTCATTTGAAATAGCACCACGAGGACGGGGGTTGCGGCGGGGGATAGCCGGGCCATCATCCTCAATGTCGAAGTGCTTTTCAGTCTCACGACGGGGCTTAGGCTGTGCCTTTCCATGCGCAACAGGCGTTTCAGGGAGATCACTAGGGTCATTTTCCCAGTGGCGGGCATCCCGCGAGCGGCTACCACGGCTAGGGACAACCTTTTGCGGGGTGCTAAAGTCGTCAAAATCAAAGTGGTTGTACTTGGAAGGGTCTGGCTTCACGTGGATCTGGGGACGGCCAGTTTCTACACGAGGGGGGCTAGGAGGAAGTTCCTCCTCACTGAACACGCGGTTAGCGGCAACGCTTCTAGAGGCCCCGGCCTTTGCCAAACGACGCCTGCTTGGTGAGTTGGATCTATCGAGTTCGTTGTCAGAGTCGCTTTCGGTGCCAACAATTTGATGAAGAGAACGCTGCTGTGGCCGGCCGCCGGCATAGGGCGAGGCAACAGCAGGCATAGCCTCGCTCTCAATTTCCTCACGGGCACGGAATAACGACAGCGTCGAGTTATCACGGCCACGTTGCTGGCGCGGAGCCGGCTCCTCAGAAGCATAGGACGGCGCAGCCTTGCCCGAGTTCTTAACACAGTTGTTGATCAGACGCAGCTGGTCAGTGTAGGTAGAGATGGGCCAATTACGGCCGGACTTGCCAATGATATCGAGATCCTTGAGCAGAGCGCCCTGGTCCCAGTTCTGGCGGATCTGCGTGATGCGGCCTTGGGCATCGTAGTGGACAAAATGGGTCTGTAGAGAACAAAAAGTATCAAGAGATTAGTGGTTTGTGTTTTTGCGCGTTTATAGTCACTTTTAGCATTGACCGTAGGTTGTAAGGAAATGTCGCGGAGCATCAGAAGTTTTCTACAGCATGGGGTCGGGATGCTTACAATAGGCAGAGAAACGGTGTGGTCGGCTAGGAAGTTATCATCTAGGCCCGGAGTGTAGGGGCCACCACTAGTAACAAATTCGAGCGTGGTCTCTAGCTGCACAACGCTGGCACTGCGGCCATTAACCTCATCGAGCACGGACTCGGCCTTCTTCTTGATTTGCTTGCTGACAGTGTTGAGGTGCTTGATAATGTTCTCAGCACCTGAGATAGTTGTGGTGGTAGTGATGTAGTGCAGCGAGGCATCAGGGGCCAGCAGCGATGAATTGGGTGCAGCCAAGAACTGCTTGTACGTAGACATTGTATTGTGTTGCTGGCGGATGGATTAATGTAATGGACTAGATAGACCGTGATAGCTCTGTATCAATGAATGCTTGACTATTTACGAAATGGGTGTGGTAGAAGGAAATAATATGGCGATAGGATGAGAATAAAGGTAAGGTTTTCGCGTTTCAAATAAGTTAGCATCAAATAACTTTGTTGTTGATGTGGCACGAATGAACAAACAGTAGGATAGTAGTAGTAAAGGTGTCAGATCAATGTGGGGGAGGAGGAGCTATGCATAAGGGGTAGTTTGACTACTGAGTTGAAAATGCATAGAAGGGGGGGGACAGGCCAACGGGGCCAACAGAAGGTAGCTAGTCCCCCCAACCCCCTATAATCAACAAAGCTACCCGTCCCCCCAACGGACGAACACCTGCTCTACTCTCTGTATTTGCTGTTTGTATTATCTACACGCCTCTCACACAAGACCATCATGTTTTTTGGTGTACCATGTACATACTCTACAGATGTTCTGGGCAACTTGTTTTTTTCTTACCCTTTACATTTCTACAAACGTAGCATGTTTTGGCTTTTTTTCGCCCTTTGTTTACTGAGTCCCTTGTTTGTTTGCAAGTGGTTTCTTTTGGTTGCTAGAGTAGCGTTTACTTCGTGAAGGAGGAGCCTCATAAAGCCCTACGTCTTGTGTAGGGAGTCGTTCTATAATGGGCATAGCTACATTTGAGAGCGGGGCATTAAATAGGGTTAAAACCCTATAGACAACAGAGGCACCTAGAAAAAACCTTGGCAACAATCGCTTGTTTACTGTTCATGTATGACAATAGCAAGTATTTTGCTCCGTGTTAAGAATACATCGCTTGTGCTTTGGTTAGTAGTCGATATGGCATGGTACTAAAACCTAGTATATTAACTCAGTGAAATTTGCGGCTCAAACCGTGGGTGAGGCTGTGTATAAACGGAATTCATTAATTGGGAGGATGGAATAATCCATGAGTAAATATTATTGTTGTGATGGATTCCCGGTGTTGCATACACTACGCGTGTATGATACGTCTGTGTAATGCGCAGGCACACACAACCAACCACCCTCCTAATTCTCATACTGTAAAACTCTGCTTCTGTTGGGAGCTTCTAGAAACAGTGCATAATGTGGATTCGGAAGCTCAGATCACTCTGTTTCACGAGTTCACCGAGTCTATGAACGTGGGCTTATAGATGAAGCACCCAAGCTTGCGCATGCTGCGCAATGCTTCGATTTATAAGCAGATGATCTTATAGTTGTGGTGGGGATTTGAAATTGTAGCCTGAAAGTGACGACGAAGACGCAAATCACAATGATTTCGAGGAATTATGATAAATCCAGTGCGTATCCTAGTATTGAGTCCAATTTCGAAAGGGCAAGAGGTCAGCCAAGGACACCAAATAGGGAACCATGAGGGGATTGCCGCAAGTTAGCTACAGGTCTGATGTACATGAATTTCTAAGCAGAGCGAACCCTAGGGTATGATTGAATGAAGAAAGACCTTGAGGCGTCGAGAATGGCCCTGAAATTAAAATAGAACCAGTGGAACCAGATCAGCAGTAGAGCTTTGTCTTTTGTAAGAAGCACTCACCTCATGTCATCATGGCTTTGAAATAAGACTTTGCACCTTCCTGATCTAGACCACATTGGCTCATGTGACTCGACCAAAATCACTAGAAGGAAACTGCCCTGGGAGAACAAGGCTGGGAATACCTTGTTTCATCACCAGGAAAGATTGCGATGGTGAACAAGGCTAACATGGCCGCCAAGTTACATGCTGCTCAATGTAGACTCGCCAACTGCCCGTTGCTGGTTATACAAGCGGTCTACGTTACGGGGAGAGGTGGTTCATTTCCCTTTATTTAGACACGCAGTTGGCGACTGACGTCCACAGGCTGCCTGTTGTCGTCTTGTCTGTTTGTATGGCCCGGTGTTTCCATAGCGGCTTAAAACAAAGCGTGATGTTGCCGCGATTATCCAGCTTGCCGCCTTCATTTTTAGAAAGACATCGATATTACTGCTTTATTGTTAGCTGAGTTGAAATCCCCGAACTCCAGGATAGGCTGGACTGCGCCTGTTATCATCTTTTGTTCATGGCGTGCTGATACATTGTTTAGGTGGCCGTCCTGAACGACTAGTAAACGGAACCATAATCTACGCGTCTAAATAAGAAGAACGATACAAAATTAAGGCTGTTCGTGCTAGAAAGTCTGCCGAGATGTCTGTTTGGGACACCATGGTTAGAGATGTTATGCATCTCGAAACGGGAGATCTCATTTCTTTTGATGGCATCTTCATCGATGGTCATTGAATCAAGTATGACGAGTCCTCTGCCATTGGGGGAATCCGACCTCCATCACAAGATTCCTGTGGATGAGGTTTTTGGATGTCTCAAAGCCGCTGCTGAGGGCCAGACTGAAATCCGGAACAAAGAAAAAACTTGGCTCATTCATTATTTCAGGCACTAAAGTCACTGAAGGCACAGGTGCCTTTCACCACCACAGGCATCCTGCTGACAAAGCAAAAGAGTTTATGGAACTGTTCATCACTTACATCATCTTGCACTTACCGTTACTTTTGCTCTGGCTTTTGACACCTGGCGCAGCTAAGGACACATCTCCAGAGAAAGCTTCTTGCATCAAAAAATAACGATATTGGAGATTTCGTTAAAAGAATTAGCACTTGACTGAAAAAGTTAGTCATCTAGGCAAATATTCCCAACTATGTTGCGTTTGAAAGGCAGCAAAGCGAACAGAAAAAGTCTGTTGGTCCAAGGCCAGGGCTGCTCAGCTCACTATGTGTCGGGGTCACTTTAGAGCAGTTCCTACTCATGAGGAACAATACGATCCTAATATTGTCCAAGCCGTGCTATGGCTCTTCCATCGAGTATATGGCCACGATAGTTAGGCTTCATAACGGGATCTACCAAGGGTGCTTCTGAAATTATGCTCGCTCAATACAGACTGTAACAGCTAAGCTTACTGACACGAATTACAAAGCGTTTGTTAATACCGTATGTAGTCATGCGGGCCAGACTCTTCGTAAATTATCTTCCTCTCTCCGTCATTTCGAGTTGTGGCCTCCGCCTGGATGCAGCTAGGCTGGTAATCTGCGCCTAGCCAATTAAAAATCTGCACGACTCTATGACGCCAATCTCAATTTTTGGTATCATAGACCCGCTGCGCCCTAGTGCTACTCTGGATTGTTAAAAAGCTGGTGTGAAAGTCGCATTGGTACTGGCGGCAATATTATAACTGCCCATGCCATTGCTAGGGAATGCTGAATTTTTGCCCCGAGGATAGCGGAGCTGCCATGGAAGGCTCTGAATTTCGCAAGTTGGATGAGCAAAAACTTAGAGAGATCGCCCCAAGGATTCACGTTCTCGCTTGCTCAAGTCCTAAGGACAAGAGAATCTTGTTCAAGACACTGAAGAAACTTGGCGAGACTGTTGCGGTCACTTGTAACGGGACAAATGATGCTCCTGCTCTCAAGACCACTGATGTTGTATTTCCAAGGAGACCTGAAGGACTTGGACTGCAAAGGGAGCTTCTGCCATTGCTTGGATAGATGGCAACTTTGCGTGAGCTAAGAAACACCTGGTATTTCAGAGACAAAACCAACCTTTTTGCATGGGTCAATTCCAAAGGGAATGATGCGGGGTCAAGCCGTCAATGGATTTGTCGAAAAGACCCTTCAAGTGAGCTTTGTTGACGTCTTTTAGGTGGACACAACCGTTGCTTTGCTAACATCATTCCATGTTTCTAGTTTCAACTTGCCGTCAATGTTACAGCCGTAGTATTGAATTCTGTATCTGCTGTTACAAGTCTGTGCCTAACGTTGTCTAGGCCCTTCCGGGTAATCTTATCATGGCCACTTTTGCTGCCTTGGCTATAGATACTCCGACTCTTATTGTCCTTGGCTGATTGCCCAAAAGGAAAATCGAATTCTCTCATTACGCTCTGCGCGGTTAAGATTGTTACGGGTTCAGCTATCTGTCAACTTGTGATAGCCTTTGTTCTTCATTTTTGTGGTAGCGAGCTTCTGGACTACAAGTCTCGCAACAAAAATGGCTAGACGCGCTTCAAGACGGCCATGTTTAATACTTTAGCGTGGCTGCAGCTCTTCAATGAGGCCAATAACCGTGGATTGAACATTCAGACCAACACATTCGAGGGAATGTCTAAGAACTGCTTTTTTCTCGGCATGAAAATCGGCACGATTGGTGGCCAGGTTTTAACTATTGTCATGAGCGGCAAGGCGTCCAGGAACACTACTCTGAATGGCAAGGAATTGGGGTTATCTGCCGGGTTTGGCATCATGTCTCTTCCTATGGGTGTCGCTATTCAGCTGTTCCTAGAGTGGTTCACTCCTAATAGTGATCCCACGCCCCCTACGCGGATGATGGTTTGGCGAGTTGTCGCCCATCACTGGGGCAAGATAAGAAGCAGAGAGTCCCGGAAGCAAAGGTCAAGACAGGTAGGCTTAGAATTGCGTATATTGACCAAGACTCAGGCTCCTGACGGCGACCTGGACTTTGGGCCGGCTCCTCTAAGGACATAATGCACTATGCGCAGCAACGGAGCGTCCATAACGAGTGATCAGAACAGAAGAAGCTTTGGGGGAAAGGTGCACGATTTAAAGGCTCGCACCAAGGCAAGTGGCGATGTAATTTAGCCAACTTGATGGGTTAGTTGTAACTGTTTTTGAGGCTAGTGCTTTGTATCCATAATTTCGGCACTCTTTTGAGTGGTTAGGCTATGTTAGTTTGCTAATTCTTCTCCGCTACAATTTGAGCTTTTCTGTAGAGTATCTATTAGTTTGGAGGGTAGTTGAACTGCATGATGTGATGAAGGCTTTCGACAGCCTAGTTGGGTCGTACAAGATTGACCCGTTTTTCGGTTACATCTGGGTGACTAGCAAATTCCTCAGATATTATTGGTCAAATGTTGAGTGAGACCCACCCAAATGAAATGTCACGTGATCAAAGAGTCTCCGCAAATGGGCTTTTGCTCTTCGGTCCTAAAACGATCAAGAATCGGAAGCGCAAAAGTTGGTTGTAGAAGCCTTGTCTTGTTAGGATTTGACGTACTCCGTTATCAACGCCCACCTTTCTCTCTTCATTTTCCTTTTTCATACGTGATTATTTACAGCAAATAATCGTCAAGATGGTGAGTTTTCCTTATCCCCAAAATGTGTAATTTGAATTTAGGTTGCAGACGCGATGTTGTGGAAAACAGTGGACTGCGATTTTTGCTAACGTGCTGCAATAATTAGTCTATGGTCAACGCTCTCTACACGCAAGTCTTTCCCGATACCCCCAATTGATTATCTTGGCCCCCGGTTGAAGTGTAATTGGTGGTCTGGTAACCCAATGCGCCTGGCAAATTCTTTATTCTCTTCTCGGCTACAACGGGACACCAAGACTGGGCCACTGTGAATATAGGTTTCAGCATTGCTTCGACGACCTAGCCCAAGAGTTGAATAGCAGTATTAGAGTATATTTGTACTGTCTTTTCACGAGTTTCCTCCCGGCATCGGTTTCGACACATTGCGTTAGAATAAGAGCCGAACAAAGACACCATACACAAACGCACCCACATTCACACGATAGACGATATGCGACACTCGGGATACACAAGATGGACATGGAACAATTGAACTAACATAACTGTTCTATAGTTCTCTGTTCAGCAAGAACTACCTCATGCTGACCACCGTCTTCGGTGCTGGTTTCGCCTTTGAAATGTAAGCTGCATCAAACCTGCGAGGGAGTGATAGAGAGGCCCAGTTTCAATACTGTCAAAGATCTTTGCGTCAAGATCTGAGAAACGACACTCTGGCCGCTGACGGACCTTGAAAAGCCTCGCTTTATGACTTACCGATGAGTACGGACGGGTGCCTAGTCAGAGTAACACTAACCGGGAAAATCTAGTGGCTTCAACCGCACCATGGACAACGTTTGGGACAACATGAACAAAGGCGTAAGTAGGCGACTCTACACGGGAGATGCTACATGTATTGTGTATTGTACATTAACTAATGTTCCACACAGCGCCAATGGAAGGACATCCGCCACAAGTTCATTGAGGGTGGCGATGACGAGGAGTAAACTTTTTGCGTTTTTGCGTCCATCAATCGATTTTCTTTATCTGTACCATATGTCGGAAGCGAAAAAAAAAGCTAAATTTCCACCTTGTTGCAGAAGCCAGCGGACTTACACAACCAGCTGGGTAGGATTTGCGTATGTACATGCGCACATATGTGTGTGCTGTTGGGAGGGGGGATGAATGGAAGCTACATCTAGACAAAAAGGCATGGTGTTGGCAGTGATAGTGCTTCTTCTGGCGTTGGTATGTGGTGTCAGGTCGAATGTATAGTCTGTGGAGTGCAGTGCAGTGCAAGCCATGTTGTACTTGTGTATGTATATGTTGTATATATTGCACATGGTAGTAGTAGGGTACAGCAAGCAGTAGGTGGGAGATCGGTGCATTTTGGCGCAGCCTGGCCTGCAACTCTCCTCAAGAAACAGCGGCGATTATTCTCTTTCCTGTATCCAGCATTTCCTGTTCTGTTTTTCTCGCAAAGACCCCTTTGCATAGAGCCAACTGAAGAGGAACAACGCAAAAAAACGAAGTCCACTTCTCTTCTTTGTTCCTACCCGCCAATAAAAGAGGGGGAAGTCGCCAACTCCGAGTTGTCCTCTTCAGCCTTTCTCTCAGCCTTGTGCACATCGCCGCTGGCTGCACTGGATTTCCTTGGGGTGAGTCTCTCAGATTAAGGATGAAAGTTTTGCCTCTTGATTGATAATGGCGACTAGTCTGTGCTTGTTCTAATCATCTTTTGTCACATTAGTTTGTTTCAATTGGTGCAGTGGCTTTTCATTGAAAACTTGCGGTCAGATCACCAGGCGTGATCATTTTGAGCGTTAGTTTTTGTTGCCGCTTTTTACATCTTCCTTTCTTTCTCACTTTACCTCTATCTACCCCGCCATCTTCATTTTAGCAAGGGTTATTGATTTTCCCTCTGCGTTAACCCCCGCCCATCACCCACCACCATCAGAAATCATCATAAACAAGTTCCAGCGACGACAGCAACGCAAGCAAGAACAGCACAACAGTAACCAGTATAACGAAACAAACAAACAAACAAACTAAGCGATACCCTGCTAAACTCTGGTGCTGAACTAAAACCCGATAAACACCATTTTTCATTCGCGACACTATCGTCATCCGCTACTCTTCTATTTATCAACACCCACATCTCTCTCCTATCTCTCGACCCTCCTTCCGACCCGGCTGGCCAATATGGCTTCATCCGACCCCCCTAGCTTCGCCGCCCTGTCTACTCAGGAGCGGCAGCTCTGTGAATATTTCCGCGATCTCCCAAAAAAGTTCAAGTATAAATATACCCAAGATAGCGCTCTTGAGCTCTGCAAAATGCTTTTCTGGTCTCTCGCCGGCAAGGACGAGCATTTGCCACTTCTATTCCCCAAGGGCATGCCCGCTGATATGAAGCTTCGTGGTGCCCAAGGGGCTGAAGAAGGGGCCGAGTATAGCGAAGCTGCCCGTGGAAAACGCTGCGGCCACATCCTCAAAAGCGGTGAGGCTAGCTACATGTGTCGGACCTGCAGCATAGATGACACCTGCTGTCTGTGTAGCCGCTGCTATCATGCCACAGACCATACTGGCCACCAGGTTCGCATTAACATTTCTTCCGGAAACACAGGATGTTGTGACTGTGGCGATGAAGAGGCTTGGAAGGTCTCTTTAATTTGCACCATTCATTCGCATGTCCACGGTAATGACTCTGTAGACAAGGGCAAGGGAGTTGATGCTCTCCCGAATGACCTTAAAACTTCGATGAGAATGACGATTGGCCGTGTTCTGGATTATATTTGCGACGTCATCTCCTGTTCTCCTGAACAGCTTCGCATGGCAAAAACCAGAGAGTCCATTCTCGCAGACGAGACCCAAGCCACGCTCTTTAGCAACTACTACGGCGATGAGCGACCGGAAGACGAGCGCCAGTACTGTTTGGTGGTCTGGAACGACGAAAAGCACACGCTACGCGATGTCCAAGAACAGATTGCCCGTGCCTGCAAAAAGCGCCAAACCGAAGCCCATGCCCATGCAAGAGAGACCGATTCCATAGGCCGCAGCATTCTAGCCACCTCGTCTGACATTGAGGCCCTTCTCCGAATGGCCAAGAAGCTAGAGGAGATCCGCGTCACTGTCACCATCCGAGCAGCCCGCGACACATTTCGCGAGCAAATGTGCGCGACAATGGTTGAGTGGCTGCTTGACATATCTGGCTGCAGCGTGGGCAAGGACCATCATATTCTACTCAACACAATCTGTGAGGAGTTTCTCAAGCCCTGGAGAGAAGGAAGCTCGGCATCTTATAAACTTGCCGGGCTTAACGGGATCGATGATGAAGCAGACATTGAAGTTCAAATAGAGCGAAGTCAACATCTCAGCCACTCATTACTCCACGCCTTCCAACAAAGATTCGCAGGCGCCACTGCACCAACCCTTGACGATGACGATCTGGATAGTGATGGGCTGGAAATCATTGAGCTTCAAGTCGACGACCACGATAATGCCCTGACCGACGATGAGGACGATGAAGATGACATAATGCAAGAGATTGACGAGGATGAAGATGATGACGCTGTCGACTGGGTGCCTAATGTTCAAACGGTTGCTGATACCGAAGATGTTGTTGCGGCTGGTTTCCCGCCTCCACCACCCGTGCCACCCATAGACCCGCACAACAACATCGCGGCAGGCCCATCAATGGAAGCTACCGAAGCTGGTGCAAGCAATGCACCTTTACCAGCCACGGCGGCTCAGATTCCTACTATTGTTGCCAGCTCAGTTTCACTTACTAGTGATTCAGTGCCATCATTGCCATCAGCCAGAGTTAGACCCCGCGATCTCACGCCATCTGAAGCTGATATTGTGGAGCCCTTGATTGCACCAAATGCGTATCCTAAGGCTGAGATTATCCCAAAGACTCCCAATAGAAGGAAGTCTGAGAAGCCCAAGCCTGGCCGATACTGGACCGAGTACCCCGAAATGTATCGGAACCCAAGCACTGAAGAATCTAGAGCAGATGACGTTTTTCAGCGTGTCCGCCTGGACCACCTCATCCTATTCGATTTGCACATGTGGAAAAAGGTTCGCAATGACTTGCGGGCTCTTTATATCTCTACAATGGTTACGATACCCAAGTTCAAACACATCCTAGGCCGAAGATTTGCTGCTTTATACACAACCCTGGCGCAGCTTTATTTAATTGGCGATAGAGAGCCTGATCACTCCATTATTAGCCTTTCTCTGCAAATGTTCACAACTCCCTCAATAACAGCTGAGCTGGTTGAGCGGGCTAACTTCTTAACAAACCTCTTTGCAATTCTCTACACCTTTCTCACCACCCGCCAAGTTAGCCACCCTTGGGAAGTTTCCTCGACAGCTACGTTGGCTTTTGACAGTGGCTCTGTGACTAATCGCCGGATGTACCACTTCTACATGGATCTCAAGCACCTGTTCTCGTCGCCGCATGTGCAGCACTGTCTTCGCACTGAGCCTCGATATCTCATGCAGTTCTTGGATCTAGTCAAGTTACATCAGGGTATTGGCCCCAACACCCGTGCAGTTGGTGAGCATGTTGAGTATGAAACAGACAGCTGGATTACCGCTTCTCTTGTCACCCGCGAAATTAATCGCATGGCACGCCAGTTCTCAGAGGCTTTCCGCAATCTAGCGCCCGAAGACATGGGCTCACTGAAGAATGCCATCAGAACCACAGCCAAAACCCTCATTTTGCATTGTGTTGGTGCAGAGCGCTTCCGGTTTAAGAACGCCGAGATTAAGCGTGAAGTGCGGTTTAAGGGGGTTGGTAAGTACGAATTCGATATTGCCATGGAAGAGACTTCCGTAGTGGACTTTGTAGTGGAACAAGAGCCCATAAGCTTTCATCACGCTCTACACTACACTCTCTCGTGGCTTATCGAGTGCGGCCGTTCCATGAGCAACGAAGAACTACGCAATCTTTTGTCTTTTACTACTGAAGATCTCATGCTGCAGCCTAGATCTATGGGACACAAGACCATGACGCACAGTAATCTTACGCCTGAAGACTATCTCATCAACACATTTGATTTCCCCCTACGCGTATGTGCATGGCTATCACAGATCAAGACTAATATGTGGGTACGCAACGGCATCAGCCTGCGACATCAGGCAGCTACTTACCGAGGCGTGAGTATGCGCGATGTCTGTTATCAGCGCGATCTCTTCATGCTGCAAACAGCTGCCGTCACCTGCAACCCGTCACGCGTTCTGGCCTCCATTGTTGACCGTTTTGGCCAGGAGAAGTGGCTGGCCGGCCTCTTCCATCAAAACTGCGAAAGCCAAGATGATAATCAACACTTAGATGTGGTTGAGGACATGATCCACCTTCTTATCAGCATTTTGAGCGACCGTTCGGCCCTAATCCCTATCGAAGAAGAGCCCAATCCCATACTCGTATCGATGCGCCGTGACCTAATACATGTACTTTGCTTAAAGCCCCTGTCTTTTAGTGAAATATCCAGCAAAGTACCGGATCGATACTCAGAACACCCCGATTTCCATAGTGTACTGGAGCAGCTGAGCACGTTTGAATTCCGCGAAGGGATATCGGATGTTGGTACGTTCAAGTTACGGCCTGAGCTTGCCGAGGAGATCGACATCTTCAATAGCCATTTCACGCGCAATCAACGTGAGGAAAGCGAGGCAGTCTACCGCAAGGCTATGGCCCAGCGCACCGGAAAAAAGCTTGAAGAAATCGTCTACGAGCCCAAGTTGCGCCCAATTTATTCTGGTGCATTCAAGGATCTTGCTGCTCTGACAAGCACAGGCATGTTCGCGCAGATTGTATTCTTTTGTTTGCTGTACCCCCTCAACATAGCAACATCCAAATCTACCGTGCAACCGTCACGAGTGGAGGTGTATCTCAATTCTGTTTTGCACCTGATGTTGATTGCTATTGCTGAGGACAAGATCGATGAGGCCAACTGCGACAACGAAGAGTGTACCTCGTTCATTGAAATTGCCCTTACGCAAGAATCTATAACCATTGCGACTGACGAAAAGAATACCATCCGAGCTGCCACAATTGTTGGCCTTCTTCGGCTTCTTTTGCTCAAATCTGAATACTCTGGCTGCCATGGAAAGATTGAGTTAATCCTAACCAAAATTGCTCTCCAGTGGCCTTCTCTCAACAAAGAAGCCCATGATAAACTTGGTATTGCTATTGACAGCACTCCTGAAGCCGCGGAGGATACAGCCCTCTCTGCCGAAGAGGAACGTGAGCGCAAGAAAAGGGCCGCTATAAGCCGTCAGGCCCGCGTTATGGCACAATTCCAAAAGCAGCAGCAGGAGTTTATGGGCAACCAGGGCGAAATCGACTGGGGCTCTGACGTCGGTGACTCGATGGATGAAGACGAGGCTGATGCCAAGGCTGATGGCACTCATCAAGTCACTTGGAAGTTCCCTAGTGGTACTTGCCTCCAATGTCAGGAGAAAACAGATGAACGCAAAACTTTTGGAACATTTGCTATGTTCAACGAGAGCCGTATCGTCCGTTTGACGGATATTCAGATACCGGCCGTTGTTCGTGAGGTCCGTAATACACCTGAATCATTGGATCGGCAAATGCCTAGAGACAGGCCTTTTGGTATGTCTGGAGAGAACATAGTTAAGATAACTAAGTATGACAAGGATGGAGAGCCTTTAGAGTCGGAAGAGCAAGGTATTAGTCAGGGCTTTTCAAGCAAGTTTACTCTTCCGGGGCCCGTCTCTGTAAGCTGTGGTCATTTGATGCACTTTAACTGTTTTGAGACCTACTACGAAGCCACACAAAGAAGACATGCGCACCAGATTGCCCGCCATCACCCAGAAAGCCTAAAGCGCTTCGAGTTTGTGTGCCCTCTGTGCAAGGCTCTTGCCAACACATTTGTGCCCATTGTATGGAAGCCCAAGGAGGAAGTGTATCCAGGGGTCTTGCAACCTGAAACCAAGATGTCTGCCTTCCTCAACAAGCAGATGCTGAATCCTTTCTACACCAACTCACAGCCAGAACTCAAGGTCTCAACCATCTTTAGCAACTATGCCTCGGCCTCGCTGATTGGGCCGCTTGCTGGAAGTGCCGCGGAAGCTCGCTCGGGCTCAAGCCAGTGGCAACCGGTTTCTATTACGTCCGTGAGTGGAATTCCGGGGGTAATTGGCCTGGATTTGACTGCTCAGATTCCTCAGCCTTCAAATATTCGCGAAAGCAGCTTCCCTAGCACCAATAATCCCATGACAGACTTGGTTAGGATATACAATCGCATGAGCAATAGTCTTAGAACACAAGACTTTTTGCCATGTGATATGGGCTCAGATAGCCGACAGCTTTGTTTCAATGATACGCTAGTTCGCTCAGTAGCCTTCTCAATTGCCTCGGTGGAAATCCAGCAACGTGGCGTTGGCGTAGTGGCTGAGCCGAACACAACTGCATCGTTTGTGTCTCCCGGTATTTTCGTCGATCGCATCCCCGAAATCTCCATGACATATTTGAAGATTCTCTCAGACACAGCTCGCACATACATTCTTGTCGGCGAGCTCCGGTCTGGCACGGACAACTTCATCGAGGCCCAGTTCCAGCGTGATGCTTGCACACAGCTCAAGCAGCTTTTCATTTGCGACTATTCTGATCTTGAGGATGTCAACAACATCCCTCCAGTTCTAGCCATTGATGGTTTTGTTCTTCTTACGGACTTTGCCTACTGCATGTCTGAGGTACACCAATTCGAAATCGCCCATCTTGTTCGGTTGTGCTACTTAGCTGAAGTGGTTCGTGTTGTGCACCGTATCAGCAACAATATCCCTGCGCCAAGCTGGTCTCAGCGGCTCTTTGCGCTTCCCGAAAATACGCCCAGCAACATTCGCACTTTTGCACAGTTCTGCCAGCGTTTGATGGAAATGACGTTTGATGCCAAGGCCCCCATTGACACAACTAGCGAATCTGAGAGCAGCCTAGAGAATCTCGGCTTTGAGCAAGCCGGCTTGTCTGATCTTGCAGGAATATACGAATTCGTGAAGAAGTATGCGCTTGTCTTCCTCCGCAAAACTGCTATCCTCATGCACGCCAGATTTGGAGTCAATTTCTCCGCCTACACTCCATCCAACCCCACAGCCGATGAGCTTACCCGCCTAACTGAAGCCTTGTGTCTGCCATCGTTTGATGACATCATTGCTTCCATCTTGCCTAATGCTACTTCCCTTGGCTGGCCCGACGGCTTGGACCACCTTGTGTTTGGTTGGATCCGACACGACCTGATGTACCCTGCGAAGTCTGACAAGAAATTGCACAAGGCGACAGTTAACAAACTGGGAGTTGTGGAAAAGTCGCGAGCCTTTGTGCCGATGGGCTTGGCTCATCCAGCTATTTTCGAGCTCATCGGCCTACCCAAGACGTTTGACACCCTGATAGAAGAGGCCACGCGTCACAAGTGCCCAACCACCGGCAAGGAAATCCAGGATGCTACTATCTGTCTATTGTGCGGGGAGATTTTCTGCGGCCAAAGCATGTGCTGTTTGAAAGAGGCCAATTTCGAACTCGAAGGGAAGATTTCAGTCGGTGGAACACAGCAACACATGTGGAAGTAAGTACAACTAAGCCCGCTAACAATCGAACAATTGCCTTGTCTATCAACCAACTAACCACACTCTCTCGTTATTTAGGTGCCAGGGCATTACTGGTGTCTTTCTCAACATTCGCAAGTGCTGCACCTTCTACCTTTTCCGTCGCTCCGGCTCATTTGCTCATGCACCGTACATTGACCGATATGGTGAGACGGACATGGGATTGCGTCATGGTCGACAGTTAAACTTGAGTCAGAAGAGGTATGATATTCTACGGATGGCTTATTTGAGCAATGGAATTCCCAGCTTTATCAGCAGAAGACTGGAGTCGGATGTTAACAATGGTGGCTGGGAGTCTATATGAGCTTGAGAAGCTAAGAGGGGAGGAATCATGAGCTTCAGGATCAGTATGGCATTCTACAATAGGGTTATGGTTATTGTTTTTTTTGGCTTGCTTTCTTGGTGTCATTGTTCCTTTTTTTTATCCATTTTGGCGTTATCTTTTTATAAGCCACCATACTCTAACATTAACATTATCTACTTTTACTGCTCATTCTCAAATTTCCATTCCCCATATTGATAAGCTTGTTGAGGAGACAACGATGAGTAGGCTGAAAAATTATTTTGGAATCGATATATTGTGAAAAATCGTAGTAGCTCGACATTTCACATAGATCTAGACGGACTTCTATAAATCTGGGATAATCTCATCATCATCACGGAAGCCGTCAGTTGGAACTAACCGAATCATGTCCTCTTCGTCCTCGGGGAGGCCAGTGCCAACTATATTGTGATCTAGCTCATCGTCAGAGTAATATGCCTGCAGAGATGGCGACACAGAGGGGGCGATGTTGCCATTAGCAGTGCCGCTGGTAATTTTATTGATGGGTAAAGCTTCACACCCCGGCTCAGGTTCTTCCTTGGCCTCATGAACGGGGACGACTCTGTGGAAAACTCGTATAGTGCCATCTAGGCCACAGCTGACGATGGTGTCACCATGAACATCGACCCAGATGCACACGCCGTCGTGTGCGGCAAGCCGCTGGATCTGCACCTTGGACTTGACGTCCCACAGAACGATTCCGCCGTCCTCAGAGGCAGAGGCGATGTACGCAATAGCAGAACTATCAATATCGATGGTGGTGGAAGGAGGAGCATCTGTCTCTGGACCATGGCGCGATGAACAGCGTGGTCGTGGTGAGAAGGTCCCGAATTGGCCACCGAGGGCATACTTCTCGTTGCGATGACCCTGGTATGTCTTTTTAGGTTTGCCGGCTACGTAGTCCCAAAGTCGCAAGCAATTATCTAAGCTGAAGGCTAAAACGAAGCGGCCGTTGGGTGAGAAGCAGACATTTGCTACGGGCGGATTATCTTCGTGTACGAGTGTACGTAGACATTGGCCCGTGGTGGCGTCCCAAACACGGCTGTTGTAGGAGAGAGAAGGTTAAAAGGTGAGACTGGAGTAAGGAGATTGGGGGGGGGGGGGGGGGG
>JAZBQP010000217.1:0-43112 GCA_038407015.1 Ceratocystis ficicola
TTCACTCAGTCTCCGTGACCTCCGCACCTCAACTCCCTCTCTCTCTCCTCTGCCTCCCACACTTGCCCCTCTTCCTTTAGGCTCCGCCTCGACCTCCGCTCCTGCGTCCCCTCCCCCAGGCTCAACCGTCATCCCGGGCCGATCGCCCGGAGCAAATTCCGAAATAATGCTACTTATCACGGACCCCTCCAAGAATAGCATTATCTCCGGTCTTGTGGTCTAGTGGTATGATTCTCGCTTAGGGTTAACCCTACAGCATAGGTTGCGAGAGGTCCCGTGTTCGATCCACGGCAAGACCCTTCTTTTGCTCCTTTTTATTTGTGCTTAGCTGGCTGATGTTGCTTCTGGTCATATTTCGATCTTAGATAACAACATCTATGTACGACGTTGCCTAAATTCTTTTTTTTTTAAAGAGTGGTAAAAACTAGCTTGCCACAGTGACACAAACCTATGACATTCTTTAGCTTACGTACTATGCTCGCCGTGTATTACTTAGAATAGATGAATCGTAAGATGTAACTATAGTATGTACACCCCCCTTATGGTGACTTTGAATAGTTCTCATGGCTTGTATAAAAACTGCTTTCACAGTCCGAATTATACATCTACCAGAGTACACCCACAAATAGCCCCAGGGCGCCATAAAAACACGAGCACAGCTAAAGCTTTACCCCGCTATGAATTATGTCATTAAGTTTGCTTTGCGACACCGCCGTTTTCTGTCCGTACAAACCATCTCTACTCCAGCTCCGAAAGAAACTTTTCGCAGTCCAGAGCAGCCTGGCAGCCCGAGCCAGCGCTGGTGATAGCCTGTCTGTAGCGCTTGTCTTGCACGTCACCAGCAGCAAACACGCCCTCTACCGAGGTCAAAGGCGTGCCAGGCTGTGTGACAATGTAACCGTCCTCGTCAAGCTTCAGCTGGTTCTTGACCAGAGCCGTGGCGGGGTCGTGCCCAACAGCATAGAACAGGCCGTTGGCATCCATGGTATCGGTCTCGCCAGTAGTAGTATTCTTGACGACGAGCTGAGTCATGAGGCCATTGGAGCCTAGGATTTTGTCGCCCGCCGCATTGAAACGAACAGTGACCTTTTCATGACTCAAAAGACGGTTGGCCATTGTCTTACTAGCGCGCAGGTGGTCCTTGCGCACAAGCACAGTGACATGGCTACCGTACTTGGTCAGGAAAAGAGCCTCCTCAGCAGCCGAATCGCCGCCACCGATAACTACCAGGGGTTTGTTGCGGAAAATGGGCACGGCACCGTCACACACAGCGCAGGCTGACACACCGTTCTGCCAGTATTCCTCCTCACCAGGGAGGTGAAGACGGCGCGCAGAAGCGCCGGTAGCGAGAATAATAGAGTCAGCTGTTGAGGTCTCGGTAGGGTTAAACTCGGTGCTGTATTTGAAGGGCCGCGATGATAGGTCGAGCTTAGTGACAGTGTCGGTGATGATTTCGGTGCCGAACTTTTCGGACTGCTTGCGTAGGTTGTCCTACAAAGAGTGGTGTTAGAATAGACACCAGGGTAAACCATGCTGAAAGCCCCGAAAAACATACCATCAGACTTTGACCATCGATGCCCTCAGGGAAGCCAGGAAAGTTCTCGACCTCAGTGGTAGTGGTCAGCTGACCGCCAGCAGCAATGCCGTTAGCCATGAAACCTTCGTATAGGACGGCTGGGACTAGTTAGCACAAAGTGATTCGATACAGGTCTGGGAGATGGGTTTAGCTCGGAAGCTCAGCTTACGTTTCAGCTCGGCACGGGCCAAGTAGATGGCAGCCGTGTGGGCGGCAGGGCCCGAGCCAATGACTATTAAAAAAGGAAAAAAGGAGCCGGTTAATATGTACAGCGAATAATACGGCTTGAGGCTCGGGTCAAGCTTGGTTTGGACAATGGGGTAGCCAAGTATCTTTGTGTGAGGCTCTGCGTGATGCAAGACTTACTAACAACCTTGCTGTGCATTCTGTGATGCGCGGCCTCGTTTGCTAATGTAAGGGGAGACGAGTAAGAAGTAAAAGTGTGCGGCCTTGTTTGAGTCACGGCAGCAGTTGTAGCGGCAATAGAGAAACCAGTCGCTGCGCGAAAGGTCCGACGAAAGGCAGAAGAAAACAGCTTGACTGATTTTAGCAAGAAAGAACGAATGAGAAAAAGGAATGTAGGGGGCGAAGAAAGAAGTTATAGAATGAATAGTGTGGGCGGGAATTATGAAGACTGAAGTGAGAAAACAGCACACAGCAAACAGCAAAGAATCAAGATGGGATCTTTGACAACAGGACTTGACCGATGATTAATCTTCGTAATTCTTTTTTTTTTTTCTTTTTTTTAACACGGCCTTATTAGAGAGCGATAGCGGGGTTGGTGGGGCAGCCAGGAATAGGGTTTGGGTTTTGAAACAGGGAATCAAGATAAGACAATTTTCGCTTCTAAAAACAAGGCTCCCTCACTTGTTCATGCGTAGTTCACTACTCGACTTTACCTCGATCCCCGAGGCCAGAAGTCGGCAACGATCTTCATGACAAATACATCTTGCTCACCTCCTTCTTGACGCCCCTGTCTTCCTTTCGCTTTTCTCCGAACAATCATCAAAGGGAACAACATGACGCAATCCAACTTCCTACCATTATCCCCAGCCCGCTCCTCGGATACCGGCAACGCTGCAAGGATAACATCTGAGCAACGCATGAACGTAAGACAGGGGAAGGGAAAGCTTCAGGAAAAACTCGAGGATCCAACTCCTAATACAGTTAGGCTAGCTTGAAGGGTCGCCGAAGCTCTTCTCTGTGACCAAAGATTGCCCTTTGAGAGGCTCAATCGCCTCTAAGCCCCCAAGTCAGTCCTTATCAATCTGTAAATTCAAGTTTCGAGGTTGAAGAGCACCTGATTATCGCATTGCTTTTTGCCCCCTGTATCTGGCTCTTCATCTCCTACTAGTTCCGTGACGTCCGCGACCCTCCTTCGGCCGTTAACAAGTAAGTTCATACGCAAGCATGATATTATTGCTCCTACCCCTACATTCTTTCTGCAAGAAGGTCCTTTGGTACTACATTGGGTCTTAAGCCTGGGGCAGTGTGTGATCCGTGTATTCATGTTGTGTGGTTCTTAGCCCATTATACAACATGGTTGATCCATACCAGTTCCAGCCGAGCTGCCCCCCACTTCTTCAATTTTGTATTTGCTCACCGTCTGTCCTCGCCAGGCGGTTGGCTCCCGTCACGCTTTCCAAAGCGAGCCCCTAAAGATCCGATATCGCGCTTGAAGAACATTCCAAAGTTCTTCAAGTTTTCATTAATTGTAGCCTTTTCAAGACCTGCGCCTGGTTTATCTGCCCCGCTACTGGCCCCTGTGCCCATTTCACGTGCTGCACTAAGAAGCTTTTCGCCTAGAGACTGTGCATCAAACTTTTGCAGCCCACTGCTAGTGATAGCGCTAGATCCGCTTGCTCCCATGAGACCTGATGAAGGTGTTCCTACAGTATTGCCCGCTGATCCAGGAATACCCAGACTCGCGCTGCCAAGACTGCTACCGTTCATGAGTGGTGTGAGGAGCGGTGAGTTCTGCACAAGCTTGTCACGTGTAGAGGGGCCATCGCGATGTATGGCATAGAGTTCGAGTAAATGGCCCTGGTCGGATTTTCGGACGCCTTTGAGCTCCAAGATTTTGCGGAAGTTGGTGTCCGAACGGTCCGCAATGTGAATTAGGTATGCTTGGACTAGTGCTTCAGGCGGTGACGGGCGCACTTGCAGGGTTTTGAGGAGGGGGTCAATCTTGCCCATGGTCTGGGTCACACGCTTGACAAAGCCGGCAGGCGGCACATGGGGCTCATCGGTGGGATTGTGGAAGGCGAGGAGGGATTCAAAGGCCTTGGTAAGTACGTATTTGTCGAGGAGCATCTGTAGGGAAATGGTTCGTTAGCTTTTTTTGCCTTCTTTTCTCCTTTTTTGCCGTGTCCTTACCTGTTCGGCTCCCACTTCTGATACAGGTCGGCACTGCACGACATTCGAAACGAACGAATTGGCCATGTGCTCAGTTAGATTATCACAGAATGCCCGCGCATATTGTGTCTTGAACACGACAGCAAGAATCTCCTTGGCTTTGCTGTTGACCTGACGAACCAACTCCCCAACATATGTGCTTTGATCACCCACACTGTCCATTGTGCTCCAGTTAGTGTTGCGCATCTCGCGCCAAGCAGGTTGGGATTCTGCCTCTACACAGCGTACCAGAGCCAGCACTGAAGCACTGGCAACACCAAGAAATGCGTCGGCTTGCGATGAGAGATCAACTTTTTCGGCTAAATCAACATCGATGCGTTTCCTAATGCTTTCCTCTAGTTGTGTGGCATTGATATTCCAAAAGTCGGCCGTGTTGAGAACCAGGATTATGTCGTGCACCGAAGATCCATTGGTCTGTAGTACGTTGAGGAGTACATTTTGAGCGTAATCGTCTAGATACTTTGCAAATATGCGCGATAGCTCTAGTAGACGCTCACTGGTCGAGAGCTTAGCACATTGCGAGAGTGTAAGCTTGTAAAAGTGGAATAGCTCTATAGCTGACTGAACGACGGCTTGTGGAGAGAACTCTTCGTCTGTTTGCAATAGAGGCTGCATGCGGTACTTTGGGACCATTTCAGCCAGTTGTCGATCCTGAGACTCTACCCATAGGCTGAGATATGGCTCAAAAGCGACCGATATCAGTCCGTTGAAGCCGTGCGGCTTGTCTTCTACACTGTTAAGCGTATCAATACTTGCGCGAATATCACTCGTCCAACGCTGCTCTAGGCTCTGTTCAAAGTCCATTGTTTCTTGGAGACAGCTGAGGAGTAGATTGACATCGAGCTTGCTGCCATCCATGCGTCGCATGCTCTTTTCCAAGATTCCGCGAAAATCATCACGTGTGCCCTCGCAAAACGCTGTTGTTAGAGCCTCGCCAACACGCCAGTGAGAAGGAAAGATGCTTGCATGCTCTTCGTGTGTCTTCATCATGCGCTTGAACCACGCGTAGCGCCGTCCAATATTGTCCAGGCTACCGGCTTCATCACTGCCCCTGAATACTTGGCGGTACTCACGCAACTCTGTGTTGATGTACCACGTCATTAGACGCGCACGTGCAGCATCACCTAGTGCATCCATGACGAGACACGCCTCAACAAGCATGGCTTTACGCAACGAGATCTCATCCTTGGCAAAAGCGACTTCAAAGTCCTCGCATATTTGCTCAAGCAGCTCGCGCTGAGACTCAGCCACGCCTTTGCTTAGCTTAGCAATTTGGTCAATGCTACGGTAGCTGTTAAAGTGCTTCATCAACTGTACTACAGCTTGTAGCAAGCCAGCGCATTCGCGGTACTGGCGAGTACGTGCAAGCCCGCGAAGCTGCTCATATGCTGTAGTCAGCATCTGTAAGCGCTTGAGCGCTGTCATGCTGCGTGTCAAATTCTTTTTGGTGCCATCAAGACGCTTGATATCGGCTGTCATAGATGTGATGTTGTGCTCAGTCTGCACAGCCTGGTTGTGCACAACATTAATTTTCAGAAAGACAGAGGCGAGTTCGCTTTGTGCGCTACTCATGCGCTCGAGTGTTGAGTCAGTCTCGTAGGCCTGGGCGACTTCGAGGGCCGATATAGATCTGTGCAGGCCATTTCTATGTGTGCTAATTGTTTGTGCGACAGAGGATATCGAAGAGAGAGAGTGTGTGCTTGCGAAAAGAAGATTAAGGTGATCTATAGGGTCGTAGTTTACTGCGAGGAGTTAGAAGAAAGGACATAACAAAACGGACGCCAAGTGTATGTTGACCCATCTCGGAGCTCACCCACCTGCATCTAGAGACGAGGGCTTGTTGATCCCATTCATGGCGTCGTTGGTAATGTCTGCCCACAAGATCTTCTGTGGTTCTGTTGTTGTAGCTTGAAATTAGAAAACAGGAAAAGGAAAACAAGTAATGTAAGTGGAGAAAAGGCTGCAAGAAAAAGAAGAACTGCTCGGTTTTAGTTACGCGACATGGTGTTGTTAATAATTATCATGGAAGCAAGCTTGTGAAGCCCCCCGGTGAGGACAGTAAGTCGTAGGCCACATGTCATCAGTCACGTGCAGGGGGTTTCTGTCTCAAGGGTTAGAGAGGATCATGCATGGTCATCTTATCGATAAGACTTGGAGCTTCCATTGTCCAAGCCTAGAAACTTGATATTTTGATTCGAACAGGCGCACACACATGCACAAACAACACTCAGCAACACCAAACCATACTACCAAAGCCTACATTGACGTGCCATAATTTGTAGTCAACCATCATACATCCTAATCATGGCTATGTCTACTAGCACTTCGCAATTGGCAGCCGACGTGCTAGCTAACAACGCGCCAGCTTACTCATTCAACTTCAGCCCTTTCCTACGTCTAACACATCATCACGGGCTTCCCGCTGACCGACCGATCTGTAAATCATACGCAGCGGGTACATGTCCAAATGGAACTAAATGCTTGGAGAGGCATCTTTCCGATCCCAATGCACGCACAACCGGACCTACAGGTGGACTCAACTCACTCGTGTGCAAGCATTGGCTACGTGGGCTGTGCAAGAAGGGTGAGCAGTGCGAGTTTTTACATGAATACAACCTACGCAAGATGCCCGAGTGCAATTTCTTCTCCCGCAACGGGTTTTGCTCCAACGGAGAAGAATGCCTTTATCTACACATCGATCCTCAGAAGCGCATGCTGCCCTGCCCACATTACGAACGCGGGTATTGTCCACTGGGGCCTGACTGTTCGAAGCGCCATTTGCGCCGAACCATTTGTCCGTTCTACCTAGCTGGTTTCTGCCCTGAAGGTCGTGAGTGCACTCTTGGTGTCCACCCGAAGTGGAATGTGAATCTTGAGAGACCCACGCGTATGGCCGACAAGCTACTCATGGACGAGGCCCTCGCAGCCCAACGTCGCGCCGAGATGGAGCGAGAAGAGGCTGAAAAAGCCCGCATGGGCGGCGGTGGATATGATCGGGAGGATACAACAGGTAGAGGTGGCTTTAGACACGGAATGAGAGGGAGAGGGAAGTGGCGTGGCCGCGGTGGCGGAATGGGTCATCGTCGGGGACAGTATTAAAGGCGAAACAGGGCTGGTATTGAACGCTAAACCATGTGACCGGCCATTTTCTTTTGGGCGTTACCCACTGAGGTGTTTTCCATTGGCATGGTTCTACAAAGCTCGCCGGCTCATAATAAAAGCTGTATAGATAATAACAATCATGTATATACTTATTCGTAATATGTTGGACACATGTAATCATATAGGTTAGAAGCATCTAAAATAGGAATGTGCCAAAACGCGGGAAAACAGTACATAAGAATATACAACCATCGCAGTAGATTGAAAAACCAAAAAGAACAGGAAACAGGAGATCAAATCGCCAAGGGCAGATTCATCTCGCATCGATGTAGATGCAACGTGCAGGAAAGGCAAGTTTTCAGACAACGTGATAATGAGAGCGTTTAGGAATTGTGTGTAGAGTATACGTGCAGTGGAGTCGTGAAAGTAAAAGAAATCGAGGGCGAGGGAGTGATGGGAGGGTATCGAGCAAAAGGAAGTGGTCGGGAAACGAGGGAAAGGGTGGGATACAATTTAGCAAAACGGCTTTCACAAGTAGGACAGTAATTGTCCTACTTCCATACGTTGCTAGGCTCATCTGCCTCATGCGATACAGCTATAAAATCTTTCGACTCGGTCATCTCGTCCCCATCCTCTTCGGCCATCATTTCTTCATCGTTCTGATAAGCTACTAGTTCATGCGTATTCTGCCAGTTATGTAGCTCATCGACTTTACGCACACCCATCATCCACGTGACTAGGCTACGTGGCACCCAGCGACCAACAAAGCCGTAGACATTAGCACCGAGGCCAATACGCACAACGTCGCTGGTGACTGAGCCGTCAATGACATCAAAGACGGCGTTGTGCAGATAACGCAACGAGCTACCACGCAGGCCGCGAATGCGGCCCCCACTAATAGCTGAAGCACTGCTAGTCACATAGTTGCGGCCGTAGGCGTGGCGAGCGTTTTCCGGCCAGCTAGTAGCGTCGGAATCAGCGCTGGGCAAGAGTCCCTGTGGATGCTGAGAGCTTCGCGATGGTGAGAAGGAGCTAAAATCAAAGGTTCCGAGCTGAATGTGGGTGACGGGGATAGACAATGGACGCAGCTCAGCTGCAAGCACTTCGGTGAAAGCGGAGAGCGCAGAACAGACAGTGGCCTCGGGCGCATGAAAGGGCGGGTTGATAGAGGATATGATGGATGGCGTGAAGACCATGACCTTCGGTGGAGCCCATTTCTCGCCAGCAGGAGTGAGTCGTGCGGTGAGTAGTGGCAGAAAAGCCTGAATAGTGAGAATTGGGTGTAGCAGATGTGTGTTGAAAAGATCGGCAAAGCTACTAGGCGGTATGGTCGCAATTGGAGAGGTCTGATAGCTAACGGATGGAATCAAAATAACACTTTTAAGGGCGAGATAGTTGGGAGTGACAGTGGGGCCGGGCGAATGGCGGGACTGGAGGTAGTTCGCAAAGCGCTCAATAGCAACGCCAGCGCGAGGAGGCTGAAGCAGACGAAGGGTTAGTAAAGAAGAGTCCTCTAGTCACATGCTAAAGTTTATGGGGGTACACTTACATCGGTTATGTCTATGCCCAGTGGGCGAATATCTGGACGAGCCATCCGCTGCAGTAGCAACTCATCATCGGGCCCGTTGCACACAACATAGACAATGAAGCCCTTTCGCTCCAAATCCAGCGATAGTGCCCGGGTCAGCGGCAGCGTAGGCGATCCAGCCACAACTACAACCTCGACTCTTCCATTATTCTTTGCACGGCGAGCTCTACGGATCTTGCGCGCTGAGGCGGTGCTGCGATACGTCTTGTAGGCTATGGTGCCAGTGAAAATTACAGTAATACCGATCAACACACGGTTACGCACAGCCCAGGCCTGCGCACTTTCCAGCATAGACTGTGGGATTACAGGCTCGGGCGGCGGCGTAGGAAGGGCCGGGCGGATGGACGAGGGCAGCCAATCGACGGATGATAGAGAGTTGCGTACGGTGCCGGCAGCAAAATCAATCTGCTTATCAACAAACTCGGCTACATTGTTGGTGTAGTGTTGTAGCTGACCAGGGAGGTTCTGGACCTAGAGGAGAAGAAAGACAGACGGGTTAGCCAGTGGCTATTGTAGACACCCGATGAGACGGATGGCTAACACGGGTAAGTGAGGGGCTTCCATGCAAGGGTTCATACAATTCCCATGATTGCATCTTCAGTCGACATGGTGCGAGTTGTAACGGATGATACACAGAAGAGCAACAGAAAAAACTTAAACCCCGGTTCTTTCTTCTTCACATCAGCTTGGCGAGAAGAGAAGAGAAATTTGAAGACGGAATAGAGCCTGATAAAATGTGGCTGGGCTAGGAGTTGACGATGCTAAAAAAGTGGCGTTCCTAGACCTTGCAGCCTCGATAAGTGAAGGATTGGGCTTACTTGCTTCAGTCCTGTATTTACAGCAGGTTGTAGCACTACAGCCATAAATTCAGCAATCTGGACTGCGTCTACTCTGAGGTACCAAGCCTTCTCAAATGCTTCCATAGCACGTGACTACATCTAGCGTAATTGTTGGGGATGTTCCGCTACTGTCCGGGTGTACATCGGGTAAACACGTTAGGCAGCTACGTTTGACGTGATGTGTTTGGATGGAGAAACCCAACCTCTTAATTTAGTCAAGTTCAACAACAGTCATTTCACAACAGGTTATGAGCCCGGTGTTTCCAATAATCAGAACACCTTCGAATCAGGTTTAAAATGCAATAATCCGCCACACGACAAAATATCAAACAAGATATTTCAACAAGATGGAAGACATCCCTGGACTCCAGTTCTTAGCGAGTGATACAAAAACCGACGACTTCATGACAAGAATCATCGTCGACCTGTGGACCACGCGTTTACCGCCACAGATTGCCAAAATTTTCGAAAAGAATATGAGACAAGGCAATGGAACTTGGAATGAGGTAATGATGAAGATTGATGATGATATCGCAATGCAGCCCACATCATGGAACCAAAGCTCAGTCCAAGAACCCGCAAAACAACGACGAGAAAACAGGAAGCCTAGCAGGCCCATGTGCCAGTTTTACAGAAAAGTCGGACACACTGAAGACATCTGCAGGAATAAAGCATCGTGGGGAAACAAGAGAATCGCTGCCAACATGAGTTTCATGGAAAATCAAGCCACCAGACCATGAAAACCATCAAGACAAGCGACAGCCAGAGCTTTTATAGCCAGGGCTTTTATAGCCAGAGCTTTAATAGCCAGAGCTTTTATAGCCAGGGCTTTTATAGCCAGAGCTTTAATAGCCAGAGCTTTTATAGCCATCGCGTGCGCACTGAACCTGGAGTGTCGAAAGGTAGATGCTACAGATGCATTTGCGCAAGCTAAGCTAGAAGAGACTGTGCATCTCATCCCACCCCCGCCACTGCAAGAAAAGGGCATGGTTTGTGTAAGGCTTCACGGAATACAAGCATGTGCTGATTTTGTATAACGGCATATATTAAAGAAGAACACGATACAGAAGGAAAGGAAAAGAAAGAACGGAACAGAGATGGAGGCGGAGCAAGGTCTATATACTGTTTGGTGAGAAGGGCCTACTCACCAGCGAGACAGACTTACCGACCTCATTACTCTTGTAGACCCTAATACTCAGTAGTCCTAACATATTCGTCTCTTGCTTTCGCCACATCATACTCTCCTTGCCCGACATCGCAGACGAACGTATGTCATGATTTCTCCTCCCGCTGGGTTCCTGCATACATGCTGTAGAATCCCAACTGCCTCTGAGATCGCCCCTTCTCTATGTTCTTCTGGTATGGCGTCCCACACCTGTCTTCCCATTAGTCTAACCCACCCATTCACACCCGCTGCATCCGCCAGTGTCGGTCTCCATTCGCGCTCAACATCCAGGACCAAGAAGCCCCCAACTTCTGACTGTAACATATGAGTGACATATGCTTCGTCCGGAAAGAACCATGGGTCTATAGAGATGGCAGCCTGCAAACCAATGTGACGAGCAGCAGCCATCAAAATGGCGGTACGCATTTCACTAATGTTACCTAAGCCCCCCATCTCAAAGACAAAAAGTCCGCCGGGCGCAGTGGCTTCTCGGACACCACGAAAGAAGGAGGTGCGTGTAGATGTAGGCGATAGGATCCAGTGCATAGCGGCATTGGAGAAGACTTTGGTAAAGGTACCACCAGTTATGTGTGGGAGGGCGTCTAGCTTGCTGCAATCAGCAACTACAAAGGGGTTAACTGGTGTTAGAAAATAAAAGCAAAGGCACCTCGGTGCCAAAGTACACCAAGAGTGCTGGAAACTAGATAGAACAATGCAATGACCGATTTATACATACCTTCAAAACTTGCATTTTTATCTGGCACCAATTTCCTTGCTGCCTCAATCATAGCAACCGAGCTATCTAGTCCAATGAGGCGTCCTGAGCCCTGCCGCAAGACCCGAATGAACTGTTCATCAAGGATCCCATCTAGAATAGTGTTAGAGTAAGACATTGTCGTCTCATACTGGGCTTTCTCTCTTACCACCACAGCCTAGGTCTAGAACTACATCGTCCTTCTGAACATCGAGCCATTGTACGACTTTGGTAGCCAGCTTGGGCACAAAAGAGGCCGAGGATTGGTATTCCTAACCTTTAGTTAATAAATGTCGGGTGGCATGTGTTGCAGTGATTGTCTCTTACCTCGGCAGTCCAAATATCTTTCCGGTGTGCCATTAGAGCAATGATCGAGAGATGAAGAGAGAAAGACAGAGAATTACAGCTCAGAAGATGCCTGATTTATACTGACTCAAAAGTACACAAGCTCTCTATTTATCTTTGGCGACAGCAGGGGTAGATGGCTGCCGCCGACCTCGGACTTCTGTTCCTTTTTGGGGACTTACACTTCGCTTCAACCTAGAGCTTGACTACATGTGTATATCCCTAATATAACTGGGCGTGAAGTAAGCACACGTGAGATTCTGCTTAATGCTTAACGGACTAACTAAATCCCTTCTCCTTAGATAATGCTCCTGCTTAATCAACTTCTAGCAGCTGGTACTTGTTGTCTCCCAATGCTTGTTCCACAACCTCCATTGCAGCTAGCACCTTCTCTTCCTCTAGACGCTTGCCTACAATTTGGACACCGACCGGGAGACCGTGCATTGCAGTAGCATTGTACAGTTTGTATGCACCCTGAGCAACACCATTCAACTTCTTAACATTGAAGTCTTGGGGAAGCTGATCAAGTGCCTTGTCAACATGGGTGACTGGAAGTACGCCAGCAGTGTAATCGAGCTAATGTAGAATAACACTAGGGTTAGTTACTAGACAATACTGAGAACGCTGGAGAAAATCAAAGTCTAAAACTCACTAGGTTGAATAAGAAAGTATAGCCACAGCTGCTCACTGCGTCCTTCATGCCATCATGGGGGACGGCTGGTGTAGCATTTGGCGGCGTCAATAGGAAATCAACATTGGCGTCCTTCCACCACTCAAACCATTCAGCACGGTATGCCTCTCGTTGAGCAACCAGTTTGAAATTCTCGAAGGCTGTTTTAGGATGCCAATTACGAACCAGAGATGCCCAGACAGCGTCACGGCGCACATATTTGACCCACAAATGATATACAAACTTGAAAATCCGCGGGAGCTTCATCAAAAAGCTCATTTGTGCAACGCCTGGGTCTTCCCATTCTCCTGCCCGAAAGTATGACCGGTATAAAGCACCACCATCGGCCACAAGAAGTTGGGAAGCAATACGCAAGCCCTCAAGCGGGGATGGTGGGTCAATCTCAATAATCTCATGGCCTTGCTTTTTCAGTGCTTCTTCAACTATGCCCATAGCACGCATACATGCCGGGCTAGGATCAACCACATTGTCAGTGCGCATGATGCCAATTCGAAGCTTCTCTGTAGTCCGAACTTGGTCCATGGCATCTTGCCTCCAAGGAATAGGATGTATCGAATAGTCGTATTTCCACATGTCGGTACTAATCAAAGCCTTGGTGAAGTATGATAAGTCGTCCATAGTGCGTGACATTGGACTGTACACAGCCGGAACACCCTCCTGTCCAGCCATGCTGGAGCGGGCGCCGACTTTAGGCCAGCGACCAGTCGAGCAGCGGAGCGCGTAAATGCCAGAAAAATGAGCCGGTACGCGCACAGATCCAGCTACATCGCTACCGAAGCCAATGCGGCCACCGAGAGCCAATAGTGCGGCTTCCCCGCCAGTGGAACCACCGGGCGAGTATTTGCTGTTGTGCGGGTTTGTAGTGCGACCCCATACATCGTTGGTAGATTCGAAACTGAGTAGTGTGATAGGAATGTTGGTTTTGACGTACGGCACAGCACCGGCCATCTTCAGAATCTTGGTTATGGTGCCATCTTGGGGCACTTTGTTGCCTATGAAGCTACTGTAGCCCACTGTTGAATCGTAGCCCTCAACGACAACAGTATCCTTGAGAGAAATAGGTATACCCGCAAGAGGGCCTTTCATATTTATAGACCCATCGTTGACCCATTTTTCGGCAGACTTAACCATCACCTCAGTCAAACAGTTCGTCTTCTCATGGGCTTTGACAGCAACCTTGGTGTACGTTCTGAGAATGTCGATTGGCTTTTTAGTACCGCTATGCACTTCACAAACAAGCTGCTCTATCGGAAGGCTGATTGTCTCTTTATCTTCAGCAGTGAGCAGGTCCGAAGCATGCAAAGCTCCAATCTGTTGCAGGCGTTCGGTCTTCTTGGCGGCACTATTTTGATTAAGGGTTAGAATAGGGTATCGTTATAAAAATGGTGTGCTGTTAGTCATACTAAAGCCTACGATGTTGGAAATAGTCTGATAACATAGTGGGGGAGAAGATATAAAGGCCGATGGAAAGCGGAGTGAGGTGAGGAAAGAAGATAGGAGCAATGAAAGAAGGGGAAAAAGGATGTAACCAAGCAAAAAAGCAACTAAAAAAAGGGAAAAAGAATAAGATGTAACAAAGCAAAAGAGCAAATAAAAAGGAGAGAAGAAAAGAATAACCAAAGAACGAGGAAGCAAAAGGGAAAAAGCAAGTATTCAAAGATAGGGAGACTTGGACTCTATAAGTAATGTGGGGTATCGCCGTATTTCAAAACGATAGGCACGCGTGTCATGAGTTTTGGGGTCAATGGTTCAAAAAGGCAGGAGCAAGAAAATAAAACACCTCCGCTCCGCCTAGAGTCCCAGGGCAGCATTGCAGCAAAGCTGCAGCTATTAGAGCGTCTCTTTGACACCCAACCCAGACTTTGTTAAGCTATCACCCGAGACATGCAGATAAGCAATTTGTCTGTTTTAATAAACCTGATAGTGGGTTGGCTGGCATACAAAAGAATACTGTTCTATCAGGCAACTGAGATACTACCCTATGTATCGTATCCACCTCCATACATGTGTGCAATCCTGACCTTAGATAAGTGAGGTTGGAGTCTCCAATCGGCCTCTTTCGGCTCAAGCTTGCCTGCTTTGGAGAAACTTGACGGCCGCGGTTTCATGGTTATGCTAGGTACGTATCCTCATGTGACCTTCGCCGCTTTTATTTCGACTTGGAGATCAGACTGCTGCCCCTTTTCTCTTGGATGAGAACATGTTTCAACCCAAATGGAAGCTCTTGCTTTTGCTAACCCCGAATGGATGCAATTATTCTACCATTGTTTTTCCGACTAGTTGAACTGGCACAGCAACCGATACTACTAATGTTGCGTATAAACATATAAAAGTCTTCACTTGTGTTTCTACACACCGTAGACTACACCAAGACAACACACAACTATCATCATTTTACACGCATTGTTGTGTAACTTTCTTCTTGTGTGGAGAGTCAGTCAGCAACCGTTTCCTACCCACGTGACTCAAGATTAACTAACAGGTCCTCCAACTAGATCTCTCCTTTCGATACCACGTAAACCTATATTGATCGCTAGGCTGCCTGTGGCACGCATGCTTGCGGAAGTCGCCCCAATTGCTTTGATAACATGCGCTACAGACATACAGGCCTAGGTCCTCAGGAAGAACTGGGAGCTGAAGTCCCTAGAGAAGCTTACAGCCGTCACCGAGGCGAGCCTCCACGGGCACATTCCCCTAGCCCTCGAGACCGTGCACAGTCCCCAACCACTACAAATGGCTTTGTTTGGACGCTGGAATGGGCGTGGAATGAAGACCAGAAAGCACAGACTACAGTACAAAATATGGGACATAGAGGGCAGAGTGGCCATGTAGAGCCAGAGCCTGTACCAACGTGGGAGAGTGGATCCAGACTAGCTTCAACTGTAGTTCCAATCCAAGCCCCACCCCAAACTTCAAGGATGTCTACGGCTACGGGCCGAGAGCAGGCCTCGGCTTTGGTTTCAACTTCAGCAACAGCTCTAGTCCCAACCCAGAGTTTAATTTCAAGCTCTAGCTCTTCGGAGTGTGATGAAAATCCTGTGCGTGGACGTAGACGCAGAAGGCCCATTTGTAAACAGCCCCTTAGTGGAAAAATTCGCGCTACTCAACCTAGGATTCATCGGCCCACGGAGGATGCTGATGGAAGTGTCAGCGAGACCAGCTCAGTGGATGAACCAATAAAGACAAAGACGGAAGTCAAAGACGAGGATTCTAGGCATATGCTACCCGTGGCACCTGGCGATGGTAGCATCAAAGAAAGCGCGGCGGAGGCCTCGGGAAAGCTTTCGATGGGAAACCACAGCGAACATGATGGAAGCTTGCCTGGCACCCATGAGAGAGGCTGGGTCTGCATGATCTGTACGTTGATTAATCTGGAGTCTGTTGTGGAATGCGAAGCATGTGGTGTGGCTAAGGATAGGGAAGGGAGCATAGAACAGCAGTAAGAATTGTTTACTTGGGTTAACACACGATCTGTAGGTGACAGTGAGACTGGATTGAATCAAAGGGAGACAACAGGATTCATAGGCACGGCAACCATTTCCCCTTGCCTGGAAAAGTCCAGATCGTGGGAAGGTCATTTGGCTGTCGTAAAGTAGAAAGATGGAAAGATGTAATAATCCTATTGTAGTTGTAGACTTGTAGACTTAGGCTCTTCCAGATTCAGTTAAGCAGGTAATTGCTGAAGAGCTTTTGGCTGACAGCTGACAGCAGGTGATATTAAATAGTGCTTTACCCTGCTACGCTCATTAAGTACCTGCAGCCTGTCAGAGCCAACAAAAGAAAAATAAATCCCGTGATCCATTTGTAGGCAAAAAATTCACAGGAAGTAAAGGTAATTGCCCAAAACCTGACTGACTAATCAAAAAAAAAACCAGAAGAGAGAAAACTTTCGCCTCATCATGCCGCTCTCTTTTCCTTTGATGTAACAAATCAAAATCATTCACATTGTGCTTGGACAGCCAAGTCATGCCTGGTCATGTCGTACCTTTGGATGCCGAATCCGACAAAAACAAGCTAACGCCCTGGTTTGATCTCTTTCATATTCAAGCGGTCGCTTAGATTAGCCCTTTATGCCGAGTCTCGGTGCATCTGATTTCTTACTGACTCTAGTAGGTCACGGGCTTGTTGTTTTCGCTCTATCGAGCATGCTTTTCTCCGTCTTTGCCTCCCACTCGTTCGCTCCCTCTTTCATCGTCCTCATCCGTCTTCCATAGTTTTCCGTCGCCCCAAGCGTACCCAGGGCTATCCTAAAACTGCTAGAGCTGCACCTAGGCTACCCTTAGCGCTAGGTCCTGCCCGCTCAAAGCTTGCTCCAACTGCGGGCTTGTAATGGACAAGGAGGCTTGTCGAAGCACCAGGGTAGCAAGTTGCAAGAGACTAAGATACCAGGAGACTAAGACATTAGGGGCCTGGGGTGCTCTAGTGTAGGCATAAATGCTACAATCCGTATGGTTAAACTGGTTTTGTAAGCTTTTGCCGTCTTATCGGAATCAGAGCACACTGACTCTTGCCTCTTCCTTCACTCTGGCTTACTGGTATCTGGCCTTACTTGAATCCATTGAATGCAAATTGGGATTCAGGAACCTTGAGTACTGTTAGAATGGTGCATATACCCATGCACACAATGCGCATATCTTGTCACCGCTAACGGAAAATCAACACTGATCAAGGATCAAGCCAAGCCCTGAGCCGAGCATGAAGAACAGCAAACTGACACACTGACTTTGTACATGGGTCAGACTGATGCTTCAGCCCTCTTCCGCCTTGCATTCACCCACTTATGCATTCTCTTGCTTATTTCGAGAGTTTTGTTTTCTCTATTCTAGGTCCTGTCGGATCCTGATCCATACTAGACTCGGAAGTTCGTGGCAAGCTTCACGCCAGGTCTAGCCCTTTCCTCACTCCAACCTTGTCGATCTGTTTCTTGGAGGGAGCTTCCCTGTTCTGGCTTTACCTGCTTTGTCGATAGTACAACAGTCGCCTTTTTGTAGTCGTTTCTCTGTCTTGTAAGCTCTTGATAAAGCTTCACTTTCTGACATGTCGCTCGCTATTGCGCTTTTGCTCCTTTGACATTCTGCTCTTTAGTCCTGTTGTGTCTCCTTTTCTTTTTTTTTTTCTCTCTTTCTCACTCTTCTTTTTTAGTACTCAATCACCATCATACCCAAGCTTTATCCTGAATTTGGTTTTGTTGATTATCAAGCTCTAATTAGACCTTAGCCTGTCTCGACAAACCATCGGCCACAACTTTACTTCGTTTTCTTTTCCCACGCTCTTCATCTTAGTTTATCTCACATTCACTTGGAAATATATGCTGCAATCCTGCCCATAACTGTATATGCAGTTAGACTGACGGTCGGGCAGAATATTGCACATCATCTTCCTAAACGGCTTTGCCTATCGCCTTTTGGTTTCTAAACTTTGATCTCTTTATTACTTGTTGTATTCTCAGAGATAATCACACCTTGATTGGGAGCTCTAAATCTCCTCCTTGTGCCGGTTCTAGGCTTCGTGCTTTTCTCAACAAATCGCGGCTGGCCTTGTGGCCTCCGTTGACTTTGAATCGAGAAATATCTTTCTCGCTTCTTTTTCCATCTTCTTTCCCCCCATTGTTCGCATTCCACCAGTCACGTCCAGATATGCTGTCTCCCAATACGTCGCCTCCTGAGACTGTGAAATCATCTGCTTCATCGCCTTTCTTGCAAAATGGGCAAGCCGCAACCATCGGCTCCAAATCTAATACACCGAGGCTTTCGTCTTTCCAAATACCCTCAACTTCGTCTGACTTGTCTCCCATCACCTCAGACTCTCCAACCACTCTTGAGCCTTCCACTCACGTCTCACGACGCGATTCATCTTTCACTGTAAAACCCAGTGTCGTGTTTAGTCAATCTGCAAGTAGTGACGACCAGGCCTGTAGTTATTCATACAGGCCCCCGGACGAGTACGCAAACAAGGTAGCCTTAGACGACACTTGTACATCCTCAACACAGCCTATAAATGAAGAAAACTTCGACCCTTCTCAAACCACTACTTCAAAGTATCTATTTCTAGGCACAGTCGACAAAGATACTCATTCGCTTCCAGAAACACCACATGTGATTTCTTCAAAGCCCACTCGCTCAGTACTACCAGTCCTCGACTCGGTTTTACAGCTAAGTTACCGCTATTCTGCTGCGTCTGCAGCATCAGCAGTCATGCCCCCATCCCTAGATCAAATGATGTTTTCCGCCTTCCATAGCCTCCCTGTCCCAGTGATGGTTTTGAATGATGGAAGGTCGGTTGCATTCACAAACAACGCCATGAATAATCTTCTTTCCTCAGTCTTGACGACAGAAAATACCCAAAGCGAAAACCCAAACCCAAACCCACATTGTGGCCTTTTGCTCTCCCAAATTGGCATTTTTGGTAACGATAGTGGCAATCCCAGGAAACTATCGTGGGAGGCTATTCTGGATCATGTTGCTACAAAACATCAACCGCCTACTACTAGCTCTGGTGATCAACCTATTTCCGACTTTACAACACACCTCATACGGAATAATAAACTAGCTGATTTCACCATTGACGTCATATTGACCAAGCTGGCTAGTAGTCCACATTCCAGCATATCGTCGGACATGAGCAGTTCTAGCTCTGCCTCAACATCCAGGGTGTTCATTTCAAGTCCACGACAACGAATACACGCCAAGATGATCGTCACTACGTGGCTTGGAATTAATAGCCAACGATTTTTCACATTAACTTTTCCCGAGGTCGAATTTCTCCCTCAAAAGGATGCCCAGTACAATACTTCTTCAAGTCAAGAAGACTCTCTTAATAACGAACCGTTTGCCAGCCAGGGCTTTGCTGACTTTCCCTTCTTGAAACAGCCTTCTAGAGAAAAGTCACCTATTTCTGAAAGGGTGTCCAAGCTCAAGGATGCGATAATTGACAATACAAACATGCCGATTGTTGGTATCTGGAAAGATGGGTCTGTTGCTTACCCAAACAAAGCGGCTCGGTCTATGTTCGGCAAGCACATTACGGACAACCGAGCTTATTACGTCACGGATCTGATGGGGGATTGGGTCCTCTGGAATGGAGATTTCACCGAGAAATTGCCTTTAAGTGAGTATCCTATGAGGTTCTTTGCGAATACTTTGAAGCCATTTGAAGGTAAACGCATTGGGTTGATCAGGGATAGTGGGCAACGCGTTGTCTATGATGTTGTCGGAGAAGTAATTCACGACATAGTTACTGGAGAGTTTCTTGGTGGTGTTGTTAGCTACCGGGACGTGACTCGGATGGCGGCAGACATCACACGCTTCCAAAAATCTGGCGACGAGCGATTCCGAACTATATGTGATTCTATGCCTCAACTTGTGTGGGCAGTACATCCCGATGGTTTCCCATACTTTTTCAATCGGCAATGGTACGAGTACACTGGTCTTACTCGCGAAGAATGCCAGCACTACCGGATACAAGATGTAATTCACCCAGAAGATGAACCCGAAGCATTGGGTAAATGGGCACAATGTTTAGAGACTGGCGAGCCCTTCCAGGCTGAGTACCGGTTTCGCAGCCGCGATGGATCTTTCCGTTGGTTCCTGTCTCGTGCACTGCCACTTCGCTCATTTTCAGACGGTCCCATCACGGGCTGGTTCGGCACTAGCACTGATGTGCATGACGCAGTGATTACCAAACGCATTGCCGAGTGTACAAAAGAACAGCTTAAGAGCGTTATGGCACACGCCAAAGTAACTCTCTTTACGGTTGATAGAGAGCTCAAAATAACCTTGCTTGAAGGTGGACTAGTTGGTAATGGCATTCCGGACGATACTGATGCTAATGGCCGAGGCTGGTTCATCGGCCATGACGTATACGAAGTTTTTGATGGATTAGTCAAGCTTAAACCCGACGAAGGAAACCTTGCTTTCTTCCGGCCGATAGAGAGTGTTTTGATGGGAAACGATCCCGAACATGTGATGGAGCATAAAATCAGTGAGTTGCTTGAGAATAAATGGTACTTTGTCCCAAATTCGTGCTAAAATTCTTCACCCCTCCTCTGTTACAGATGGTCGTTGGTACCGTACGCGCTTTGTTCCCATGTACTCTTCGGACACACCTAGTGGCTCGCTTCAAGAAGACAAAAAGAACGATGTGATTGACGGTGTTATTGGTGTGATTATGGACATCACAGAACACCATGCAGCGATTGAAGAGGAAACCAAACGGATGCAGCAGGCGGTAGCTAATGAACAAGCTGCTAAGGAGGCGACACGACTGAAAAGCCAATTCTTGGCAAATGTAAGTTGAGTTATAGGATGATTCTAGTTTCTCATGTACGCCTGACTACTTACTGGTACTAACTTTTCAGATGTCTCATGAGTTCCGCACTCCCATCCAATGGGTTCTTGGCTATACCGATATCCTTGACTCAACGCCAATGAACAAAGAACAAGAACAACTTGTGGCAACAATCCGCAACTCTGCCACGATTTTGTTGACACTCATTAATGATATCCTCGACTTTTCCAAAATTGAATCGGGAAAGATGGCATTGGATGAGGTTGACTTCGATTTGTGCTCGGTTCTTCGTGAAACCACTGAAATGCGGCGGTTTGAAGCCAAGAACAAGCAAATCGACTTTATCCAAGTCTGCGCCCCCGGCGTCAATGGCCTCAAGCTTGTTGGTGATTTCAATCGGTTACGGCAGATTTTGAACAATGTTCTCGATAACAGCATCAAGTTTACGAGGGAAGGTTTTGTTCTTCTACGCGTTGAAATTGAGTCAGAGATGACTGAAATTATCAACCTCAGATTCATCATTCAAGATTCGGGTGTTGGAATTGAGTCAGGTAAACAGGATCATATATTCGAGCCGTTTCACCAAGCCGATGCGTCTACTGCGCGTGAATTTGGCGGTACTGGGCTGGGTTTAAGCATCTGCAAGAGCTTCTTAGACTTGATGCACGGCTATATCAATCTCACATCCAAGCATGGCCGGGGAACCACAGCTATAATCGAAATTCCATTTCGCAAGCGCCTCAAGCCCTGCGACGATGAAGCCTGCCATGTGCCCAATTCTGCGCGGAACAATCGCTTAGCAGTTGGAAGCCGCCGGATTGAAGTGACTAGCAGTAGGTTGGCTAGACAGGATGGAAATTCCGAGTCTAAGCCTTTGCGACCCTCTGGTTTAATATTGTCGCAGTCTGAGTCTCTTGCTGTGCGGCCCAAACAGAGCATGGCCCAACTTGCGCGACGGCGATCGGCGGCTACGACCCATACGATTCCAATGCCGCGCGAGAAAATCAATATCCTCCTCGTGGAAGACAAGTAAGTGTGGATGCGGAGAGCTCTAATCCTACAGTGCTAACAATGTGCAAACGATTTATGGTCGCTAACGTGTATGGTTTAGCCCGTTAAATGCTAAACTAATGATAAAGCTTCTGGGCCAAATAGATTTCAAGTCCTGCTCACACATGGTCAACGGCAAGGAGGCACTTAACTTTATTGATAGGGCAAAACGAGGTGTCGAACGCAAGCCCGATCTAATCCTTATGGACTGTCAGATGCCGATTCTGGACGGATACCAGTGTGCCGAGGCGTAAGTTTTGTTCCCTGATGAAATGACACGAATGCCAAGAAAGCAACTGATCTTGCTACATTTATATACTCTTATTAACAATGGCGGGTTTCTTTGTTATGACAGGCTAAGAAATGACGAGAAATACTGTGCGTATATTCGCGATGTCCCTATTATTGCAGTTACGGCTTCAGCTATTGTCGGTGACCGCGAAAAGTGCCTCAAATCAGGCATGAATGGCTACCTATTAAAGCCAGTTACACAGAGCATGTTGGAGCGATCGATCATAGAGTGGCTCATGGCATGGAAATCATTTGATGATGGCAAGCTGGGGGAGGAGAAAGACCAGAGAGAACAGGGAGAGCATCAGCTGATTGCTGATGACGGGGCGAAGAAAGCAAAGAGCGATAAGGGAAAGAGGCCAGAGCTGCTTCCGAGCAGGAGCCAAAGCAGCAGCAGCAGCGAGACAGCGTTTTCGGAACAGATGACTCTAAGCTCTAGTGATGCTACGACGGAAGAAAGTACGGTCTCGCCGCCGCCTTGAGGGCTATATTAGCATTTCGGGAAAGGGCATTTCAGAAGACGCTTTGCAGCCGTGGCCAGCTTTGCATTTTTAGGTTGCTTTACATCATGATCTTGGGCTTGGAGTTTTGCTTGGGGGGTTTCATTACTAGGTTGTTTGTTTCTTTCATTAGTTTGTCGCATACGTATATATCAGGGAACTCATATACTACATTCTACAACACGCATATGGGATAGAGTAGCAATTCTTTTCCCACCCAAACAGGTAGAAATAGCACAGTTAGCTTAATGCAAGAGAGGCAAAGTCAAGGAGGTAAAGTGACGATGAGCGAGCTTCGTCGCCTGGTGACGACACGTTGGATTGCTGCGCCATCATTCCAACCAAGGAACGGGTCTCGGTCGAGTTTGGGCGACAGCCTGTGGCAGGTGGCGAAAGACAATGCAGCTGGCGACATTGAATCTGCCAGCTGGCACGAAATGGTGTTGAATGCCTACATGTGCTAGCACCTGAGAAATAGGCTACAGAATAAAGCTGAGGAGCCGACAGCCACAGGCCCAGCTCTAGGGCAAGGGAGCCTACGGGGTTAGAGAGTCAAGCACAGGGCTATAGGCGTACAGGCTGCTTCGGCGCTGTGTCATGCTCTGTTCCTTGCCAATGCTGGCCCAGGCTTCTTTCTCCTCCTTTAATTGCCTGTCTTGTATGCTTGCTGCTCTTGGCTGGCGCTCTCTAGTGGCTGTGAAACTAGGCCTCTGTCCCCGGGTTTCCCAAGCCTCCGGAATCTTGTCGTTTATTGCATTGTTTCCATTTAATCCATCGTTGACGTCTTGCCCCCTCTCTTTAGCTCTCTTCATCGCCTACTCTTCTCCTTGCTTTCCCCATCTTTCGAACTTCCTCGACCTTTGGCCTGCTGGTTTATAGAGATCACCAGTCGACAGCCTCTCCAAAGCTAGGGGCCACCATCAGCAAGAAAAAGCTCCATCAGCTTAGATTTCTTTTTTTTATTTTACGGACTTTTGCCTAGACTTTTCTATTTGTTCGTTCTTAGATTCATCACTCGCTGAAAAAAACAAGCAGTTTTTTAAGCCCTGGCGTTGCTACACGATTCTTTTCGTTCGTCTACATCCTCGTCCCCATCACCCTCTGTAAATATTCCGTCACTGGCCGCTCGATAACAATAATCGATAATCCGAGTTTGACTACGAAAGAGCATTCGACGCTGTCCACACTCTCGCCTAACACGACCTCCCTCCCTTCTTTTTCTTTCCACTCGTTTCCCCCTCCCCTCTCATCCTGCTGCATTAGTGCATATCCATTGATTGCATCACAGCTCGACAACACACATATAGATCGTCATGGTGAGTTGGCCCCTTCTTTGCCTCCACGTCGGCGCAATCCCTTTCTCTTCCATTCACCAATATACCCCCCCCACAACCACCAACTATCACTATCATTGCCGTCTAGATGCTAACTGTCTTGTCTTCTTCTCTTTCCCAGGCTATCTCAAAACGCCCTAAGGATAAGGCTGCGCGCAGCGGCGGCCGTGGTGGTGCCGGCGCAGACAAGTCATCGCGGCCCAAAAAGGCCACGTTCGAGGCTACGAAGAAAAAAGAAATCGGTGTCACCGACCTCACCCTTCTCAGCAAAGTCAGCAACGAAGCCATCAACGAAAACCTCAAAAAGCGTTTTGAGGGCCACGAAATTTACACATACATCGGCCATGTGCTCGTCTCTGTCAATCCATTCAAGGATCTTGGCATCTACACCGATGCCGTGCTCGAGAGCTACAAGGGCAAGAATCGTCTTGAGATGCCACCACACGTCTTTGCTATTGCTGAGTCAGCTTACTACAACATGAAAGCCTACAAGGACAACCAATGTGTCATCATCTCCGGCGAGTCTGGAGCTGGAAAGACTGAGGCTGCCAAGCGCATCATGCAGTACATTGCCAGTGTATCTGGCGGCTCTGGCGGCGATATCCAGAAGATCAAGGACATGGTGTTAGCAACAAACCCCCTACTAGAGTCCTTTGGCAACGCCAAGACCCTACGCAACAACAACTCATCACGCTTCGGCAAGTATTTGCAGATCCACTTCAACCCCCAAGGCGAGCCTATTGGTGCCGACATTACCAATTATCTGCTTGAAAAGTCGCGCGTAGTGAGCCAAATCAGCAATGAACGTAATTTTCACATCTTCTACCAGTTCACAAAGGGTGCCTCTGAGACATATCGCTCGACCTTCGGCATTCAAAAGCCGGAAACTTACGTCTACACTAGCCAGTCTAGATGCTACGATGTTGACGGAATTGATGATTTAGCCGAATATCGAGACACACTTGATGCCATGAAGATCATCGGCCTGAGCCAACCCGAGCAAGACCAAATCTTCCGCATGCTGTCTGCTATTTTGTGGATTGGCAACATCCAGTTCCGCGAAGATCCAGGCGGCTGGGCCGAAGTTGTCGACCAATCCGTCGTTGATTTTGTCGCTTATCTCCTCGAGTGCTCCGCCCAGCAAGTCATCAGTGCCATTACCATTCGCATTCTAACCCCGCGCAATGGTGAAGTCATTGAATCACCTGCTAATCCCACCCAAGCTACATCTACACGTGATGCCCTGGCCATGGCTATCTACTACAGTCTGTTTGATTGGATTGTGGAGCGCGTCAACCGCTCGCTCAAGGCTCACCAGGAAACCACCAACAGCATCGGTATCCTAGATATCTACGGCTTTGAAATTTTCGAAAAGAATAGTTTTGAGCAATTATGCATCAACTATGTCAATGAGAAACTGCAGCAAATCTTCATTCAGTTGACGCTCAAGGCTGAACAGGAAGAATATGCCCGTGAGCAGATCCAGTGGACCCCCATCAAATACTTCGACAACAAGATCGTGTGTGATCTGATCGAGCAGGTACGCCCACCTGGTATCTTTTCAGCCATGAAGGATGCAACCAAAACCGCCCATGCCGATTCTGCCGCCTGCGATCGTACATTTATGCAGGGCATCAACGGCATGTCTAACGCGCATTTGACCCCTCGCCAAGGCAACTTCATCATCAAGCACTATGCCGGTGACGTGAGTTACAGCGTCGATGGTATTACCGACAAGAACAAGGACCAGTTGCTCAAGGGTCTCTTGAACCTGCTTCAGGCCAGTGGCAACCAGTTCGTCCACACGTTATTCCCTAACCAGGTCGACCAGGACAATCGCCGCCAGCCACCGTCAGCCGGAGACCGCATCAAGACGAGTGCTAATGCCCTCGTCGATACACTCATGAAATGCCAACCATCATACATCCGAACTATCAAGCCCAACGAAAACAAGTCGCCCTCAGAGTATAACCAAGCAAACGTGCTACATCAAATCAAATATCTTGGCTTACAAGAAAACGTGCGTATCCGCCGAGCCGGTTTCGCCTACCGTCAAACCTTTGAGAAATTTGTAGAACGCTTTTTCCTCCTATCGCCTGCAACATCGTACGCTGGTGAATACACGTGGACCGGATCGTATGAGGCTGCCACCAAAGAAATCCTCAAGGACACTAGCATTCCTAAGGAAGAGTGGCAGCTAGGCACGACCAAGGCCTTTGTCAAGTCGCCTGAGACTCTATTCGCTCTAGAGACCATGCGTGACCGCTACTGGCACAACATGGCCACACGTATTCAGCGCATGTGGCGTGGATATCTGGCATACAGAGCAGAAGCTGCAACGCGAATTCAGCGTGTGTGGCGCAAGAAGCGCACTGGTGCCGAGTTCCTGCAGCTTCGTGACCAGGGACACAAGCTCTTGGGCGGCCGCAAAGAGCGCCGCCGCATGAGTATCCTAGGATCACGTCGTTTCCTAGGCGACTATCTAGGCTTCAATAGCTCATCAGGCCCGGGTGCTCACATGCGCAAGACTGCAGGTATCTCGTCTAGTGAAAAAGTGGTTTTTTCATGCCGTGGAGAACTTTTAGAACACAAATTTGGCCGTTCTAGCAAGCCAAGTCCACGCACTATTGTTGTGACCAACAACAAGTTCTACATAATTGCGCAGCTTCTAGTCAATGGCCAGCCTCAGATCGTGATTGAGCGGCAAATACCGCTTGTTGGAATCAAGTTTGTTGGCTTGTCGACATCACGCGATGACTGGTTCTCTCTGGGGGTTGGGTCTCAACAAGAAGCAGACCCATTGCTAAATTGCTTACTCAAAACTGAGATGCTGACGCAGATGCAGCGTGCTATGTCCGGGGGCCTTAACCTCAAGATTGTCGATAGTATCGAGTATGCTAAGAAGCCCGGCAAGATTCAGGCTGTCAAGGTGCTCAAAGATTCGCAGACTGCTGTCGATTTCTACAAGAGTGGTGCCATCCACACTCAACCGGGCGAGTCGCCCAACTCCGTCTCGCGGCCCACACCCAAGAGCAAGCCAGTCCCCCCACGACCCATCACCCGTGGAAAGTTAATTCGCCCTGGTGGCCCAGGCGGCCGACCTTCACGACTTACTGGGAATCGCAATACGACCCCGCGCGCTGGCGGCTTCCCCAGTGCGCAAAAGCCTGCTTCTACAATTCCTACCGCATCGGCTGCTGTCTCAACGTCGCATGCCACGCCCGCTGCTGCGAATCCCGTAGCCTCCATGATCTCGGGTGCGCTGCCAATCCAGAAGAAACGACCAGTATCTGTGGTTGATGCTTCTCAAGGCTCGGCTGGTGGACGACAGCCACCGCCGCCTCCACCTGCACCAGCTGCAAAGCCCAAGATAACGGCCAAGGTGTTGTATGACTTTAGCAGTGAAAAGGAGAACGAACTGACTGTGCGGGCGGGTGAAATTATTGAAATTGTGCAGAAGGAGAACAATGGTGAGTCTTTGAATCTTCCCTCACTCCCATCAACGATTAAGTTAGTACTTGAAATAGTCCGGCTAACCTTTACTAATCAGGCTGGTGGCTTGGCAAAAACGCTACCGCTCAAGCATGGGTTCCTTCTGCCTATGTCGAGGAAGTTGTGGCTCCTCCACCGAAGCCCAACGGTCGCAAGCCACCACCTGCGCCACCCGCAAAGAGGCCTGTTGCGGCAGGGCGCAACGGCTCCGCAGTAGGTGGTAGCGCAGCAGCAGGTGGCGCGGCTAATATCGGAGGCCTAGCTGATGCCCTACGTGCACGCAAGCAGGCAATGCAGAATAAACGTGACAACGAGGATGAGGACTGGTAGTTTTCCAACAAGTTGGCGGCCTGAGGTTCTTGGCAAGGGTTTTTGGTTCCTTCGTCCTTTGAGCTTCTTATTCACCTTTTACGTGTCTTCTACGTATGCATGTGTTTGTTCTCTTGGTTCGTTTTTCTTCGACGTACCTGTGCGTCCTTGTCTTTCTTCTGCGTACATCATTTATTCCAATTGCAAATTTCCAATTCCATAACCACCATTATGTAGCAAACATACAAACAAGCAGCCGTCTTGCTCCTCAGTCTATACATCTTTCTTACTCGCTCTCTACATTATTTGCTCTCGCCTTGCGTCTTCGAATTAACTCGCCTAGCGGCACATCGTCATCACTATTTTCTTCCACTCCAAAATCATCCAGCGTCTCGCCGTCGTTGTTATGCCAACTAGGTGGTGGCCCATCAAATAACTCGTAGTCAGAGTCCTCATCTGAGCTAAGTGCACCGCGTACAGTAGTCGCCCGTTCATCGGGTGAATCGTACTGTGCAAGAAGATCCGTGTCGGAATCAACTTCACCCAGCACGTGGCCACTTTCAGGCCCTGCAGGCATCGCCCAACGCCGGCGGTCAGCCAGCTGACGTTTTTGGAAAGCGGCTTTTTGCTCTTCGACAGAGCTCCAACGCAATATGGCCGCGTCATCATCGGCGCCGTTCGAGCTCAGTGGAAGCTTGCTAGCAGGCCAAGTGCCATTGTGCGTGTTCCGTGAAGGGTCCGGCGGTGGCCACATACCAAAGCGCTGGTTGAAGCCGTTCTCGGGATACTCCCAGCCCAATCCGCAACCTCGATGGCCGAGCTTTGGGGTTGGCGTGAATGGGAATAGCCATAAGAGTGGATTATAGGTGCTCATACCCTCGGCAAGGTTTGTGAAGAAGTCGATATCATAGGGAAACTCGACATGTTGCACACGCACCTTGTCGCCATCGTCTGTCGGCCACCAGCCTGGGCCCTTTGACAGTACCGCCGTATGGCGATCGCGTTGCCAGCCTTCGATAGTCGTCTCATTTAGCAGCCAAGCCCGCAGTGTGGTGAAAAGTATTATGACGAGAGCCAGCAAGGTGAACGCTGTGACAATTGATACAACCACTAGGCTTACTAGTATCGGCACTGATGGACCAAGATACGCTGGTTCGTGCCGTAGAGCCCATACACCAGCGACGCGCTGATAAACTAGACGCATTAGGGCGGCTAGACCGAGGTTGGCGGAAACAAGGAAGCGCACAAAGTGGGGGAAGGTCCGCAGTGATACGCAGTTGCCAGTCCAAGGGCAGTGGTGATCCATTCGCGGGATACAACGGCCACATAGCTTGCAGTGGTGAGCTCGGGGAGGTTTCGGCCGGTCGCATTTGTGGCACCAGCGCGTGCCAGGTGGGCGTGGGAAAGAGGACCAATCGGGATCAGACTCTCCAGAAAGCTCGGAGGGAGATAGGCCATAGTCTAGGTGACCTGGATCGATGAAACAGGTGCAGTAATAGGTGTAGAAGATTAGTGCGGCGAGACCGTTGATGTACTGTGTCTGAAACCGGGAAAGCGGTCCTGGTGCTAGATAATCCGAGGAGTCGGGATCGGATGACCATGCAAAAAGGTACTGAGGAACGAACGTAAGGAAGAGAATAAGTAGACATACAAAGGGCACTACGAGCCGTTGGATGCCGGGGACAGCGAGGAGGCCAGCCATTGCGATCGAGAAGGGATAGTCGGAAGGGCTGTAACTATTCGATATGTAAGCAGAACAAAAGACACTATATGACAGATAAACGCTGTAGATATAACAGCGTTTACCAGGCGTGCGTCATGATCCTAAGCTAGCGTTGCAGTTTGTCAACAAAAAGCAGGAGTTGAAAGGAGCTCGACACACAGTGCCTAGAAGCTTGGACACCTATTAGCTATGAGAAGCTTTTAGCTAGCGTGTAGCCACAAATATGGGCCAGGTAGTTTGTCATCACGACTGGGGTTTAAGACTTGTTGGGCTTTTGGATGCATAATACGCCACTGCTTCACTGGTGGGGCGCCACACACATTTCCAGGGGCTAATCTTGCAGTGCACAGCACGCCTTGGTTCACAACTTGCTTGGGGGTATTGCATGAGAATTTGATGAGTGATTGACCATGTTTGTTTCTCATTCTACTTGTATTCTCTTTAGCTTGTCCTTTTCCGACCCCCAGATTAGCTTCTAGTCCTGCTTGTCCTTCTCCTGGGCTCTTTTTAAGCCTCTATAGACACCAACAAGCAAGTTGCGTACCCAGGAGAGACGGATGTAAACTGCAACTACCTCGTAGTGCAAGCCCGTGCCTACCTCTTTTATGCAGCAGATTTTTCGCCTCGATTGACGATTCCTCTCTTTCTTTCGTATCCTTTATGTTCTCCCATCGCCAAGTCCCTCGATATCACCAGCCTCACTTTCCTGTTCGCGTAGCAATCTAACCTGCTTCTCGTGTGAAGCGTGCTTGACGTCCCCTAGAGTCGCTATTCTCGGCATTTTATCCCCTTTTTGTTTCTTGTTGAAATCCTCATGCGCCTATAAATCTAGCCTTCGTTATCCTGTATTTCTATCGCATATCTGGCCATGTCGGCCTTACATACTCGTTTGGCCTTTGTGTCGCTATGGTGAGCCTTCTTGTGATACCCATTCTTTGTGACTGGCTCCTAACTGACCCGCTTCTAGTGGCTTGACGTCTTATATATGGTCATCCAATCTCACAACTAAATACGCAGTTTTGGGTAAGTACACCCCCTCTAATGCCACGCAGCTTACTAATTTCTACTTATAGATGATCCTCAGACTACCTTGCTACTCGCTCTTTTATTGGCCTCTAGTATTCTTCGTTTTGCAAGCTTCTATGTTGGAATAGTCCCTGGGGCCGGAGCACCAGCATGTAAGCCGGCTACCTGAATGTCAACGTGTAGCTTTTCTTATACTAAAACACATCCAGACGACCCCATTTCCACCAGGAAAGTGAAAGCAAAGTCAGGCCAATCGGGGTCTCTGCTACCCTCTGGTGTGCCAGAAAAGCCATCGCCGTACCTTCAACACGTGCTTATATTCTGCCTGATTCTCAGAGTAGCCGCCTTTCACTCTGTCAACAGTCAACAACAATGCTCATCCCCAGGGCTAGAACCACTCTTTGGTCTTCTTGTTTTCATCTATGATTTTGCCTATAATCCCGCGGACTCGCCTCCAGAGCCCGATGGACCGGAAGACATGTGGGCCTCAGTATGGGATGATTTCGTCGAGTATCTCAAAACCACGCCTTTAGCAGGTCTTTCGGTCATGGCACTAATTAGTCTCTGCACCTACATCACTACAACCCAAACTATTTCCTCGACCTATTTTTGCTCCTCTCTTGTCAACAATGCCTCGTACACTGTCTTCTTACAGCTTGTAGGCCTCATCCTGGATACCGTGTGTACGGTGCTGTTGTGGAGAATTCTCTGGTGGGCTAAAACTGCAAAGGTTCGCCTTCGGATTCTGTCACATACACTCTTCATCACCGTTTTGGGATGTGGTCTTATGATGGTTCATTCAAAGTACTCTACAGATCCTTCTCCGTTCATCGTTGCACCTGGAGTCGTCATCCACGATGGCCTGGCCTTAGCAATCTGGTTGGTATCCTTTTGCCAAATTTTGTGCGAGACCTCCTTAGTCGGAGCCCCGACACTTGTCGTAGCCGCGGTAGGGATATCAGCCGGTGTTGTTAATGTGCTAAAGCTAGGCTCATGGTTACAGATATCACGTTTTGTTAGCATCTGTCCTCTGTTGCTCATTCTTGCGGCGCTTATTTTTCAAACAGTTTCTCTAGACTACAGTGTCATGTCTTTCGGCAGTCGTTTCACTATCTACTCTTTCCTCTTGACATCTATTTTTATTTGCCTGATCATGTCTCTCTTCAGCACCGATCCCTTCCACAATCACCCACTAAAAAGAATGATTTACGAGCGCCGTGTTGAGAATCAGCGCTGGTTGATAAATGCAGGTACTAGCAAGTTCTTACGCGTTGCAGTTTCGGAGTACAAGCTCCGGTATCACCGCGACCCGCCTCACGGCTTCTCTCAATGGTTCAGATGGGCTATGGACCACAACGCTATTGTGATTGACAAATTTGACCAAATCTCCTTGGATCTTGCGCCATTCTGGCACATCCCTCCCGCCGAGCTTCGAGCCCGGACTAAGGAACTGGGCAAAGACCCTGATGTTGCGCTTATAAGCGTCAGGGGCTCAAATGTGAGCTCGAACCTGCCGCAAGATTCACGGATCCCTGAGCTGGACACATTGCTTTCGATCGTATCCGAGTTCGCTGAGCATTTACCCGACCTTGAATTTGCCGTCAATTTAGCTAGCCATCCCCGTGTTCTTCCAGTAGGTGTCGAGAGAATATATCACTCTTCATTATCGCCTACCACCCCCAAGCGGTCTAGGATCCAGCCCAGCCCGGACGACACAGATATTGCTGAGTCTAGTCCCAGCTCCTTTCTCCTCGACAACTGGAAGCAGACTGAAGCATCCTATTTTCGTCGCATGTATGTTAACGCATGTCCTATAAACTCACCAGTGTATAGAGGCCAAAGCTACATGCTTTCCGACCACTGTGCAGCCTGTGAAAGTGCACACGGCACCGACTGGAGTCAATTCCCCGACGAATGGGAGAAGGCGCTTGACACTTGCCTACAACCTGATTTGATGCATCTCCACTCTTTCTTCTCATACTCACCTGCATCACATCGCGTGTACTCGAAGCTTATGCCATTGTTTGGCAAAACCAAAGTTGGTCCCTTTGATGACATCATAATTCCCTTCGACGAGCAACTCCCTGCCGACTTTGACTCAAACCTCGACTTTGAGGATCGCCAGCCACAGCTTTTCTGGCGTGGAAATTTCACTGAAGTTGTCGCACCCCAAACCCATGGTTTCTCTCCCCTTGGAAGTGAAGCCTTTGTGCGTGACCAGGCTTTCCATGCGGATCTTCAACACCGCGCAGTCCACTTGGTAAATAACGCATCCGAATCTCAGTTGTCGACTATGATTATTTCTAGAAAAGTGAAGAAGTCGAAGAAGTCGAAAAAGGGCAAGAAGAAAGCAAAGCCAACGTGGGAGTTTGAATACATATACTCTCACATGCGCACCAGCCAACTTAACAGCCTCCTCCCTTTTGATGTGGCTTTTGATGCCTCATCGCATGTCTGCAGCCAGTCCAAGGCACGAAACCTCGCCAACTGTATTCATGCCAAATCCGAATTCAACTCTCAACCTAGTGCCATTGCACTAGAGAACAAATTCGTGTTCCTTCCAGATAGTCCGCTCAAACCAGCACCAGAAACACTGCAGGCGCTACACTCAGCCAGTGTCCCGTTTGTCAGCACTATCTTTCGCCAGTGGTGGACAGAGCGGGTACATCCGTGGGTGCACTTTGTGCCCATTGATCCACGCCTGCAGGCATTACATAGCACGCTGGCTTATTTTACGGGGCTGACTATCCCGGAGCCGGGGCACGAGCATGATTATGAACATGGGAATGCAAAGACCGATGAAGAAAGCAAGCAAGGAGACAAAGAAGATACCAAAGAAGCCGAGGGAGAGATCAAAGAGATGGGCAAGGTAGAGGCTAAGGAAGGGGCTGGATCAGGAGAATCAGGTCAAAAGGACCAACATGAGCAGGATGAAGCTGGCAAGGACAGAGCCGCTGTACAGGGAGCGAATGGTCAAATTATGGGCTATCCAAGTGTAGGAACAACAGATGCAGAATCTACCGGCTCTGAAGAAGATGCTGAGGCAGATGCAGAATCAGACACTAAGCCCAAGAAGAACTACGTCGAAATGAAGGCTGCTGAGTCAGATGCCAGATGGATTGCGCTCGAGGGCCGCAGTTGGGCACGCAAGGTACTTCGTAGGGAAGATGCCGGTGTGTATTTGTACCGGTTGCTACTAGAGTGGGGGCGGTTGGTGAGCGATGATCGGGACAGTGCATGGGAAACAACAGAAAGTACTTAGGACATTTGTTTGATATCAGCGGAATTTCCACCCATGCAGGTTTCCGCAGTGTGTAGTTTGAGCCCTTCAGCCCGAAGCAAAGATATTGAAGAAGTAACTCAATCAGATAGCTTCATTTAGGGTTTGTATTTAATTTAGGTTTATATCATGTCACGATACTGGAAGCAAAGAACTGAGGGTTCAATTGTCGGAGTCTGACCCAAAGAATGGAAGGAAAAGGGACTTGGGCTCGATAGACAGACTAATTCTAGAGTCTTGAGGCAAACAAAATAGAAAACAGGAAAGCAAGACGGCGACAAGCGAATAGAGACGGGAACATACAGAAGCAAAGCAAAGCAAAGGTATCTGGAGGCAAGGTTAAGGAAGCCAAGGAAAAATCAAAAAGCGCTACTAGACAGCTCTATTTCTTCTGCGTTACAACCCTTGGGCGCTTGCTTGCGGGTCCGGGAAGTCGAGACCACTCTGCCCAGTCTAGCCTCGGGGTTCCCCTCTCTTGTGCAGAGCAGGTGCAGAGAAGCTGCGCAAAGCTGTAGAAAGCTGCAGAGAGGCGCAGGGAAAGGCGGATGCTGCAAAGCAACTCTATATGCAGCTTGTATGCAGCAAGCGCCGCGGAAGCTTCCCCCATGCTGAGCCGAGCATTGGACTAAAATTGCGGCTTGATCGGGTTTGGCTCTAGTTGGAGTCTTGAGTAGTGTTCAAAGTGGGGGTGGGGCAGGGGAAGAGGGGGGACGAAATGGAGTTTCAAGAGGGGTTGATGGGTGGTGGGTGGTGGGGGTGAAGTGGGCCAATAGGAGAGTCTACTCCTGGTCTCTGATTGATGGGGGTCCCTTTTTTCTACAGTTGGTCGTCTAACCGTTTAACCCTAACCTCCTGCGTTTAGTTCGTGAGTTGCTGTCTCCTTCTTTTGATCCGCTTCCTCTGGTCCTTCCTTTAGTCTGGCCCATTGTTATGATTTCCTTCAGGAAGCTGCCAGGCTGTTACACCCAAGGTTCGTCTTTTTTCTTGTGTCCTTTTCGCCTCGTGCTCATGCCCGTAATGAATGTGGGGTCTTGCCATTTTGAGCTTGTTCTTTCCTTGCTTCTTTCTTGAAATCTTGCATAATGACCCCACACAACAATTTTTTTCACTTCCTTCCCGACTCTGTACTGCTTTCATTTTTTCGTACTTTTTTAATGCATTTGGATATTTGGCTGTTGTGCGCTTTCCCCCTCTATTTTACTTGATCAACCTCTACTATTTGATTCTGTTCTTCAATCTATCCCCCCTCACATTTTCTTCTCAATTCATTTCTTTCTTTCTTTTCATTTTGTTTTTTTTTATGATTTTTCGGAGGGCAAAAAGTCTGTGAATCCTTGAATCCCAAAAAAAGCTCAAGCTTCCATCTAAATTTCACCCATCACGAAAACCAGGCTTCGGTCTTTTTTAAGCTTCAATTGCTTTCCATCCTTTTCAGCCGCGACTTTCTAGGGGTAGTTTTCAGGCTCCCTTATTTAGGCTCGGAGATATTCAGTTGCGGCTAAGCTTTTACTACAAGTAGCCGAGATCAGAACAAACGCCCGGAGGGCGATAATAGAACAAGACATTGACCGTATTGTGCCGAAATCCATTTTGACGAGGCATAGCCGCCTCTATCGGCTTCACTAGACACCAATTACCCCCGATTTAGCCCCCAAAAGCCCATCCAAACAGCTCCGAGCACCCGATTCGACGCCGGCCGTCGCCAAACATGCACCCCGCTCCTAGTCTATTAGAGGCACCACCTAAGCACGATGAACGTTCATCTTCATCGACCAATTCACAGACTTCTTCTCCGCCTTCCGGGGGGCCACCGTCACAAGCCTCACAACTTCATGTAGCTGATGCTTCACCTGTAAAACAGTCACATTCTCGGCTAGGCTCTCCGTCAGTATCTACCAAAGAGTCTGTTGCAGTAGCTGCCGCGGCCGCTGTTGCTGCGGCTGCAGCAGCCTCGGCATTGCCCTCAGTTTCGAATGCGGCAGCAGGCACGGGGGGCGGAGTAGGACCTAGTCTAGGGCTTGGCTTGAACTTGGGAACAACTCCATTGCAAGCATCGGTGCAGCCAGTACAGCAGCAACAACAGCAAGACCAACAGCTTCATCTCCAACAACAACTTCAGCAGCAGCAGCTCCAACAACCACAAGCAACATCTCAGACGCCACAACAGCAACAGCAGCAGCAGCAGCAACAGCAACAGCAACAGCAACAGCAACAGCAACAACAACAGCAACAACAACAGCAACAGCAACAACAACAACAACAACAACAACAACAACAGCAACAACAACAACAGCAACAACAACAACAACAGATACCAACACACCCACATTCTCACCAACACCCGCAACTCCAGGCCCAGGCCCAGGCACAGTCTCATTTGACACCAGTGCCCATGACCGTTGAGTCCACTACTTCATCGTACAACTCACCTTTGTCCTCTGCCCCAGTACCAGCACTTGATTCAGCTTCCCTCCCCCCGTCCCCACTATCTTCTTCGCTATCTCCTTTATCACCGAATGGCTCTCCGGCACCCACATCCTCGGTGATTTCCACCGCTGCTTCTTCCACAGATACTATAACCTCTGTGGTTGATGATGCCTCCGTAAACTTTGCTCACTCCACCTCCATATCCATTCCTACGCCCACGCCCACGCCCACACCCGCGCCCATATCTATGCCCGTTCCAATCTCCCTCCCCGTTTCTGCCCCTGTCTTGCACCATGGATTGGCCACTCCCATCAATGATGCAATCGACGTGTCTAACAGCCGGCGTCCAAGTAGGAGGCGAACAGGCCCCCTCTCGCAGCAACAGAGAGAAAAGGCCGCTCTGATACGGAAACTCGGGGCCTGCATGGATTGCCGGCGCCGTCGCGTAGCCGTAAGTTTTTGTTGAAGATGCTTTAGGTCGAATGGGTAGACAGTCTTGAATTTACCTAATAGCGCTTTTTAGGCCTAGCTTGCATCTCAAACTATGCTCCAAAACTAACTTCCTTTCCCACCGCAGTGCAACCCTAGCCACCACAATATGACTTGGGAGGATGCCATCCGCAAATACCACCGGTCTCATAGCCCCGCCATGCAGGATATATCGATTCTAGCCGCAAGCCGGGCTCTTAGTCCTGCTCCAAACTCCAACTCCAATCCCAATTCCAACGCCAACGCTCATTTCATGAACCATATGACGCATGTATCTCACATGAACGTCAACCACCACCATTTGGTAGCCTCTCCTAATCAGTCTTCGCCAGTTTTGAACGCAAATGAAAACCAGTCCATTTCACCAAATGTGGCCTCAAAACCCCTAACATACGCTCATGATGTTTCTCCTTCACAACAGTCTCCGCTGCCTCAGGATATGGATCTTGACCCCTCCCCACTTCAACAAGCTCCTCGCACACCCCTTGGGGCTGACTCAAGAATTCGCACTCCACTGCCAACGGGACCCCGGCTTGAAAAGACTCCAACGCCGTTGCCTGGGGTTGAGGTTATCAAGAGCGAGTTGCAGAACAATGTAGCTAGGATGTTTGCCTCGCCTAACCGAACACGTTACACGGCCGTCCATGCCCTGCTTTTATACTGGCAGGACGACGACGATTACCACGTGCAAAACTCTGTGCGGGAACTAGCCGATGTGCTCGAAAAGTACTATAGGTACTCGCTCCAGATCCAAGCTATTCCGTCTCCATCAGAAGAATGTCCCAGCTCATGGCGCTGGCTCTCGCGCAAGATCAATGATTTTGCCGAGGAAAAGGATACTCGCGATGTACTCAAGCTGGTGTACTACAATGGCCACACTTACTTGGATGGGAACCGGGAAATGGTTCTCGCAAGGTAAGCCTATCAACAAGCATTGTCGGAATTCTCAAATTACTAATTTTGTCCTCTTCTCACCCTCCCACAGTTCAAATGATCGAGATAAAGGATACTCCATTCGGTGGAGCGGCATCCAGCAGATTTTAGAAGAGGCAGCCTCTGACACACTCATCATTATGGACGCTGCCTACTTTGCCTCATCAAACATGGTACGGCAAAAGGGCGTTTTAGAGCTCATTGCCGCAGCCATTACCGAAGACCACATTCAGGCGCAAACCCGATGCACCTTTACACAGGCAATCACCGAGCAACTTCGGACCCAGGCCTCGAGGGGGTTTTCTAGCCTTTTATCAGTAGCCGAACTTCATGCGCGCATTCTATCCAACTATCCGAAATTGATAGAAGACCGAAATCCAGAGCAGGAAACCATCACTAGCTTCCCGTCGCCGCTGCATCTGCAGACATCAGGTAGTTGCCTGCTTCCATCCATCTTGCTGGCACCGCTACAGCGAAATTCTCCGGCTTATATGCCTGAACCCAGCGCTAGTGCGCCTCAAGTCATGTTAAATTTGCGGCTCGCCGAGGGAGACGTGGACGAGGAAGCCCTGATGGAGTGGATGCGGCTAATACCAGAAAGCGTTAAGGATGTCAAAGTTGAGGGACCGTTTCGACCTCAGTGGCGGTGATTTGAAAAGAATTTAGAGAAAGGTGCAATGGTGTCGGAATAGGCGAACGAGAAAGGATGCCAGTATCTACTGACTGGCACTAATGAACTTGATGGCTATTAACGAAGACATCGACAACGACAGATAAGTAGCAAGTGAGGGCTTGGCCTGGGATGCCGTGCTTGATTGGATAGGGATAACGTGAGGATAAAGAAGTCTACATATGAACCAGCTGACGACATACTATACATATACAGCGAGACATCTACGAGTAGACGATCTACATGCACATTCACAACCACTCAAACAAGAATTTGAGAAAAATGTGTATTGATTTTATTACATCAAGTCTAGCCAATCATGAACGACGAAATAGCAAGAGACCTAAATCAACTCCATCCAATCCCCAACCTCGGGCGTAAATGTCATATAGAGGGAAGATACAAAGGACAAGGGGAAAAATGTACAGCAAAAGAAAGCAGCTAAAATAATAGACAGACGAAAGAGAAATAGGACAAGAAAAAAAAGAGAAAATCACACATCATGTGATGAAGCGAAGAATGCAACGAGGGGGGCGAGCATGTGCTATAACGACCAAGGTTCTCCCCTCACTAAATCCTGCTGCAAATTGTTGTAGAGAACCAGTTTATAACATGTTGAGGAAAGTGGCTATACCCACGAAAACAACTAGTATCAGACTGTTCATAGCAACATTAGCTGAAGTAGCACTGTCTGAGTTGCTGCTACTGCTCGAGCTGGAAGAAGTGGCACTTTCGGTGAGAAGGATCGAAGGTGTGTATTTGGCTGGCGTGGTGTCAACAGAGCCATCCCAGCAGTGTTTTTTGAAGCAGTTCTGACAGTCCTGTGGCACAGTAGTTCCAGTACGGGTGAATGAGCGCGACAATGCAGCACAAGCAAGGCATGTGCCCCACGATGTCTCGTTGAGCGAGGACGAGAAGTTGCCCTGCGTAGCGACATTGTAGGCGTTGAGGATAATGTTGTCACGCAGCTCTAGCTCATATGATGTGGTAAAGGTGCTGACGTTGGAGAAATGCGTCAGCGGAGCATTGGGAATGTACACTATCAAGGGGGGCACGGCGTCTGAAGAAAAGTTGCTGGCGTCACAGCCAAAAAACGTTGGCTGCTGATTGAGCTTCTTGTTGACAAAGGTGTTGTCGTCAGGAATACTGGGGAACGGAATCTTAGCGCCGACTCCATTTGTGCACCGGTCATAAGTAGCACGCAGTGCCGTGCCATTTGGCCAGTTGTATTCGGTGTCAGCCGAAGCATCTAGGGCATAAATGACGTCGACGGCACGTGAAGACTGTAGCAAAGGCCAGAGCGGCAGGTTCTGGCCGTCCAGTCCACCGTCGACGAGATCCAATTCCGTTGTGTTGGATAGCTTGTTGGTGGACTCCTGGAAATTGTAGAACGGGTTGGGTTTGTAGGGGGCAATGTCATTCTTGTCAGCATCCAGTTCGTCAAGCACCTCGTCCAGAAGATCTTGCTCAACTGAAGATAGGCCGAGTGATGACGTCATGTTTTGTCCAAGTACTGCATTGAAAAGCGACGAAGATGTACCCATGACAAACGACGCGGAGTCAAAGCCACGGACGCAAGACTCGTTATCCGGTATGCTGCCATTGGTAAAGTTCGTGCCTAGATAACGTATGGGCGCAAAGGCCGACGGCGACTCGTCCCACGAACCAAACTCGAGCGGACTAAACTCAAACACGGTCGAATTGAGCGAGACCACGATCGTGCCCTGTTCACGGCCTACTGATACAATTATTGGCATGGGGACGTCAGCTTGCATAAAATCAGTCGAGTTGGCAATTGACGAAAAGGTGTAAGCCGCGCCACCATTAGGTGCCGCTATCAGCTGGTAGGCTAGTGCACGGCCCCAGTAATCTGTCAGAGACACTTCGAAGTCGGCGTCACGCTTATCATCGACCTGACTCTCCAGCTGTGAGAAGTAACCCAGACTTGAGGATCCAAGCACCTCCTCATCGTTGTTAGGCGGGCCCTTGAAGATGCTGTTCTGGAATTGCCACACATCTTTGTTATTCTGCATGTTATCAACGGTCGTGAAGTTGTTCATGTACAGTGAGCCCACGAGCCAAGAACCACCCGAAAGGCCAGTCAAGTATGTTGTAGACTGCAGAAGGCCGCCAATGCCACCATTGTCTAGCGTGCCGGCTGTGCGGTTGTCAGCAGCTTTAAGCACACCAGCGCCGTACATCAAAGCACGATAGCCACCACCAGACACGGCAGTAGCAATACGAGGCTGTGCATTGTCCTGTGCTAGATAGCTAGCAGCATCGAAGCCGCTGATATCTGCACGCTGGACAAATTCGATAAAGGCAGCCTCGGTCTTGGGCTTTCGCAGCTTGAGCCAATCAGACTCTGCACTGGAGAGGCCACTGGATGCAGCGCGGATCGTGGGTCTATCGGAGGGGCAATCAACGGTGGCAGGAGCGTAGCCGCCAGATGGAGAATCAGGGAAAGCACGGGCAGCAATTTTCAAGGGCGTCTCAGGAATCACAGAGGCGGCTGCTGTGCTAGCGCAGAGCAGTGTGAAGGAGACCTGCATAATAGGAGAAACAGCGAAGAAAGGTAGGACAAAGAAGAAGAAAAGGGGCAATTGCCGTGTGTAAAGTTGAGACTTTGTCCAACTCAGCACCAGAACAAGCAGTTGTAGTAGGAGGGACACCCGAGTCTTTGTACTACTTCAGATTCTAGACTGTAGTAGATAACAGAAGAGGTCTGCCAGGAAGAAGGAAAACAAGAGGAACAGACCAAGGAACGATAATGGGAGGGGGAGAGGAGGGTTAATAACAATGATGGGCCCAGTCTGAATTATGAATATGAAAAAGAAAAGAAGAAAAGCCAAGGCAAGAACAAGAGACGAAGGAGTTAATAAGAGAGGGCCTGGCTGAAACTGACGGGAACGGATTGCTGGACAAAGTCCTGGAGGGGGGGGGGTTACATTCGTTCGGTATTTCTGAGGCATGTACAGACGTTGTCTGCCTGAAATGGGGTTCTAAGTCGCAACAAGGATAAGGGCTGTAAAAAGAGGCGAGGCGAAGCTTCGAATAGGAAGGCGTGGAGTGCAGACATCGTACTAGCAGCTCACCATTACCCAGCTGCATGGTGTATATTCCACACCCGAACGAAGTACGAGTGGCCCGAGACAGGAACATGGAGATGAAGACACTTGATTGGATTTCCTGATGCATATGCACCAAGACTATAGCGCTCCCAAGAAAGGTATCCACGGAACTCAGGGAAGTAACCCAAGAAAGTTGTAGCTACATAAAGGGAAAGACTAACCACATAATGGGAAAGGTAGACTTAAACGAGGACCCTAAAATACTTTTTGTTTTTACTTTTCCTACCCTGTCCCATGTTCTACACATGGAGGGTTGGAGTTCTGTCGTTGTGTGGTCCAGGTTTTAACCAGCTTGAGCAGCTTGAGCAGCACAGACCACCTGCAGACCAGGTGTCGAAGGGGTTGAAAGATTAAGATGTTGGTGAAGGACGCTTGGGCACACAGCTTCGATCCATCAGCAATAAGAGCTAGCCCCCAAGGTTCGCCGGAAGCTTGCTCACCCTAACAGGCAAAAATGGTTGGGCATTCAGAGAGTTGGTTGGCTTCGGCAGGCTCGGATGCATGTCCTGCAATGATCAACGTGATGTGGAGAATGAAGGGCATTGATGAGCTGCATGCAGTGTGACTATTGGAGTTGGCAAAAGCCAGCCACAAGATACCTGGACTTTGCATCACAGCTTTCCTGTTGCGAAAAGTGACTATGAACAAGCATGATGACATATTCATACTCAACCCCCAGCAAAGAGCAAAGGTAAGATTGTAGTTTTTTATTAAGGAAGAGACAAGAACAGGCGAAGAGGCCTTAATCCACCCGACTGCTGACTACGCTATGAACTCAGGTAATGAACAAATGGGCAAGATAGTTTCAGTGGGTGGATGTTGCTAAAAAAAGGCATATTCCCAAGACTTCCGAAAGCCCGACCCAAGGGCTGTGCTTAAAGCGGAGCGGGATACAAAATAAGGAAACAAGCAATTCTGATGTGAGACAAATTAGCTATCAATCGGATCGGGGTGACATTGCCGTTAGCAGAATCTCGAAGAACAAGTTTGCGATCCTCCAAGACGTGGGAGACAGAGCAGATGGCGGAAACTGAGATGGATAAAAGAAGAGAAGCGAAGGGCAAAATAGTAAGGCACAGTTCGCGCTACATTCTTGAACTTTTTAGTGTTGTGTGTGATGATGCTATGCTATTCTTATTCCGGCGGTGCTTACTTTTTCCTCTCCGTCTAAGAGCCGTCCTTGAACGCGTGCTTAGTCATAAAGTTAATCACAATGATCTGTTTCCTAGCCAACAGCGCCTGCATCATTCGCCAATAAACGCGTCCAGAATTATGCAAAGCGGGGCCACAGCAAGCAACAAAGTTGTGCACGCTCGACACGGACACTCTGCTTTGTGCATCTCAAGCTTTGGCTCCCTCTTTGTTTGTCGCTAGACTTTTTGTGGAGAAAGTAAACACCACAACACCTGGGATTCACGCATTTTTCGTGCCTCCGATCTTTTGGATGCAAGGCCACATTGAAGCGTCAAGCAAGGCCACATTAAAGCAACCAGATTTGGTTTTTTCATCTCTCGTCCCTACGAGGCTCTTTTTTGCCACAGTTTGCTTGCGTCCATGTGCTTATTTCTTTTGCTGATTGCGAATACACTTGACCGCAAGCATCACACACACGTTTTGCCTCTTTGCCTGCTCACTTGGCACCCCCCCCCCACCATCCCCCCCACACAGTACCACATCCAACAACACACCCCACCAA
>JAZBQP010000218.1:0-42933 GCA_038407015.1 Ceratocystis ficicola
ACTGGAATCACATAGATCAAACGACGCCGGGCTGGTTACCGGACAGACTTAACCCTCTGCGAAGGTTCACTGACCGGATCACATGAGAGGAGCAAAGATTGCTCCCAAGCAAGCTTGTGACCCATGTGATCTAGAAAGTGGTTATAGTCCGAAAAAAAAAAAAACAAATTGTAGAAACAAAGCAAGTAAAACAGAAAAGCAGAAACAGAAACGACTGAAAGCACGTTGACAACGGAAAGGAACCAGAACTCAAATACCACCACCGCTCGTCTCCTCCGGCACTACACGAAATTTCCTCCACTTGGGCTCCAGTGTCTCTGCCAAGTATCTGCTGACTTATCCGTTTGGCCACTCCCAGATTGTCCACGCAAAGATGGACGCTTTCTCCTTGTGGGTGAGCGACCTTTGTCGCTTCCTGTACGGCCTTCAGTGCAGCTATTACTTCCGTGTCGGAAACTTCTCTGTACCTTCTACAAGATCCATGACCTTCGGAAAGTACTTTTCCTTGGTATAACACGGCCTAGCCGGCTCCGGTGTCCCCAGTGCTGTTGCGGGAGCCGTCGGAGTAGACCCAGACCGTGTCCCGTGTTTCGTCGCTGAGGAGTTTTTGGTGTGCCTTTGCGGCATCCTCTTTGCTCAGCTTATTGGCTAGAGGCATGTATGTATGTTCTATTTAACGTCTACCTACTGGCTATTTCACAGCAATACGATGGCATGATCTGGACGGAAAAGGGGCAAGGAGATGTTGTCCCCCGACGCCTCTTCCGGACAGTCAGCATTTGCAGGTGTGCCCGAGGTTCAGAAGCCTTTCATGACCATCAAGGGCCCGGTATAAGCACCGAAAGGTTCTTCAACTCGACTATTCCCCGCGGGAAGTTCCAGGATTGGTTACCTGGTATTTTTGGCCTGCGGCCCCGTCCATAAATCGAGAAGTCCAAGGGGCCAACGGCTGTCGGCACGAGGGGTTAGCCTCGGCGGAGTACGCGGCGTAGTTCCGCTGCGTCGGCAGTGCCAGTGTAACACTTTTGATCCGCAATATGGGGCAGTTTTATCGCGCAAGCAAGCTAATCCGATATGGTCTAGGGGCTAGGATATCTCGCTCTCACCGAGAAGGCCGGGGTTCGATTCCCCGTATCGGAGGCAACAGTGTTCAGTTCTTTTTTTTTTGTCGTGCCTTCACCGTACTGGCACAACCGCATGGTATCAACTCACATACATCGGAATTTTTTATTTCTTTACACATCACACCACACAATAATATAAACAGTAAATATATATGAAATTTAAAATAAACGTAAAAATAAAAAATTCTCGTGATGAAAAATACTGAACAAAGAATCGAAAAAGGGTCATAAAGAATGTGGCGAGTCCTGCTGCCGCGTCCAACTCCAACCAACCAAAAAAGAGCGAAAAGAAAAGAAAAACTTCGTAGATCCAAATCTACACCGTGTTCACTAAGCAGCAGCCTTCTCAGTGACCTTCTTCTCCGTAGCATCACGGATTTGCTGTCCCAGGCTTTCGTTGACTCTGCTAAACATCTCGTATGTGCGGTTACGGATGTCAACCTGAGCTGCAGACAGGTGGGCGGCCACGTTGTTCACCAGGTTCTGTTGCTGGCCCTCTGTTCTTCCAATGACCTCCCAAAGCTTAGCAGGCTGCTCGAAGTCGGCGTCCGAAACTTCCTGGAAAAGCTCGTTGGTGACAGCGCCAGTCCAAACTTCATGTTCATTGGTAACCTTGACATTGGTGTTGAACTGGAGCTTGCGGTATGAGCTGGGGTAGTTGGGGTTGCGACCATAGCCACCGTCGACAACCATGGAGCCATCACGCTGCCACGGGTTGAAGGCGTTGAGAGGGCGGTTGACAGGTATCTGCTGGTAGTTGACGCCCAGACGGTAACGCTGGGTGTCAGGGTATGAAAACAGACGGGCCTGTAGAACGGGGTCGGCTGAGGGCTCAATGCCAGGAACCATGTGTGAGGGCGAGAAGGCTATCTGCTCAATCTCAGCGTGGTAGTTCTCATGGTTGCGGTTCAGAGTCAGCTTGCCGAAGCGGCGCAGAGGGAACTCGGCCTGCGGCCACACTTTGGTAAGGTCAAACACGCTGTACTTGAACTTCTCTGCCTGCTCGGGCGTCATGGTCTGCACGTAGACATTCCAGCTGGGGTAGTCACCCTTCTCGATTGCCTCGAACAGGTCCTGCGCATGTCTGTCGGGGTTCTCGCCAGACAGCTTTCCAGCCTCCTCATTGGTCAGGGTCTTGATACCCTGGTTGGTCCTGACATGCACCTGAACATAGTTGAAGGTGCCGTCAGCCTTCTGCCACTTGTAGGTGTGGCCCGAGTAGCCATGCATGTGGCGGTAAGAGTAGGGAGTGCCTCTGTCAGAGAAGAGGATCATGACCTGGTGGATGGACTCCTGGTGGGTGGAAAGGTAATCCCAGAACATGTTGGCATCCTTTAGATTCGTCTGCGGGTTGCGCTTCTGCGTGTGGATGAAGGTAGGGAACTTGGCCGGGTCTCTGAGGAAGAAGACGGGAGTGTTGTTGTACACCCAGTCCCAGTTGCCCTCACTGGTGTAGAACTTGAGGGAGAAACCTAGAGAAAAGAAGCAATATGTTAGTGATGGATAGGAGACGGAGGGGAAAGGGTAGCGGTATCTTACCTCTGGGGTCACGGGCCGTATCAGCAGAGCCCTTTTCACCACCAACCGTCGAGAAACGGGCAGCGACGGGAGTCTTCTTGCCCACGGTCTTCAGGGCATCGATAATGGTAATGTCACTGATATCATCGGTAACCTCGAACTGTTGTTTCAGTAGCGTTAGCGGCCAGAACCCGTGAAATAGCCTTTATCAACAAAAAGATTGTGCCACTTACCTCGCCAAAGGCGCCAGATCCCTTGGCGTGAACGACGCGCTCGGGAATACGCTCACGGTCAAAGTGAGCCAGCAGATCAAGCAGGTTGAAGTCTTGCACCAAGAGAGGACCTTTGGAACCAACTCTTTGGTAGGCTTCGGGGTTGGCTACAGGGCAGCCATTGGAAGTAGTGTAGAAAGGTTCTTTGTCATACTGAAAAGTATGCGGATCAGCAGCGGGTTCAGCCATTGTTAATAATGGAAGAAATATGAGAAGTGCGAGAGAGAGACGAGAAGAGGTAGGGCCTGCCATTGTAAGAGTAGTGTGAGTGTGAGTGCGAGGAAGTGAGATGTCGATGACTTATACTCCGAGCTTACTTTTTTGGAGGCGGCGCTAGTCGCCTCTTATAGATGTTTACGGACAAGTGCGATGCTGTCTTACAGTCATCATTCTCCCTCCTTACGCAAGTGAATTACAAAGTCAAAGAGACGGCGAGACGGGGGAGGGGAGGGAGGGAGGGAGGGGGAAGGAATAGACAGGGAAAGGTACCGTGCAGAACAGAGCAACGCAAAGCGGAGAGAAGTGTTAGATGAGTTGGGCGTGTGAATATGTGCCAAGAGTTTGTGTACATGGGTGTGTGGGTGTGTGGTTGTGGTGTGTGTAAAATAGGCGTGTGTGTTACGACTTCAAAGACAACAGAGGTACAAAGGTACAAAGGTACAAAGGTACAAAGGTACGCAGGTACGAAGGTACCAGAGTACCTAGGTACAAGTCCGGAAGGAAGCCGAGATTCGCCCCCGCAATATACCTTCCAGACGATTCCCAAACATGTTTTCATGACGCATAAGGCCTAGAGGTAGTGGTGCACATGGACAAGGTGCACATCATAGTCTAGGCCGGCGAAGTTGGCCTCGTCTTCCATCTCCCAAAGCGACCAATTGAACTGCTTGGAAATCTAAGCGTGACATTGGCTGCTCAGCCGTGTTCTGTGTTGCTACGGCAAAGCAGGACCTTCCTTCTCCAAATCTTATCAAATCAAATATGCAGCATGTGAGTGGCCGACGCGGCCTGCTCCTCTTGCATCTGGCTTGGCTTTCAGGCTCTTCTCCCTTTCGGGTGGGTCACTGGCTTATTGATACTACTGTTGTCTTTCAAACAAATGAAAAATACACAAAAAAATAAACAACCCCAATAGTGCAGGACAGCGTAAATCATGGCAGGGCAAGCAGGCAACTACGCTTTTCGTTCTCCGGGTTCTCGTTCTGGTCGGCTTTGGGAAGCCCCAGCCATCTCTTTTTTCTGGTTCTTCATCCTCCCTTCGTCATCTTCTCCTTCTTCCTTCTTCTACTACAAAGCTCACAATAAACGAAAACTCTGCCTAAAGACATCCAAATCTGCCGTCATCCTCATTTCTCTCCATCCTCACACCACCTGCACTTTTGCGCTTTTGCGCTTTTGCCCCAGTCTTTAGTATAAGCCTGTCCAAGCCCCACTTTGTCTTACTTCCTGCCTCTGCAGCAGCACGGCGACGGCAAATGTGGGGGGAGCTATAAATATCACTTTCCAATCCCCCCTTCCCTTTTTGTCGTATTAGTGCTTCAACTGCCATAAGTTCCCTTAGTCTAGTAGCAGCAGCATTGCTACTCAAATCTGTCTCCCAGCCTCGGAGTTGAATGAGATTTCATTATTCCGTCGAATCAGAACACGGCAAATGGATCCCTGTTTGCCTTTCTTTCTATCTATTGGCACGAAGATAGTTGGACCGGCGGCTGGCCGGTTGTTTCTGCGAGTCTAGAGATAACAACGTCGTGGACTCATGGGTCCGTGGGGCTCCTGTGAGTTGGGGCTTGTTGTCCACCCTGTTCTGTTGCTCCTCTCAGTTCCACAAACCCTGGCTCGATTATCACAGTCCCTAGTCCAAGTCAGAACTCCCAGCGCATAAAAGTCTTGGTTTTTTGGTCAACTAAAGTCTTGGCACTGGCGCTGTTGGCTCCCGTTGCTTAGTTGCCTTCGCTGCTTCGGTCTTATTTCACGAAAGACGAGGAGAGGAGCAAAGAAAGCAGCCAAGAGTCTCAAGCACATGCCGCTGTTTTCTCAACTTCCAGCAGCGTCGTGAGGCACGCCCAAAACAGCATAATGTGTCTGCCTGGTGTTTCTGTTGCACTTGTCTTGTTTTCTTTCCGTCTTTGTCGGAGGAAGGTCAAGGCATTTCTCTCTTACCTCTCTTGCTTCTCTTCAGCCCGTTAGTCACAGGCTATCGCCATTCCATTCCCTTCTATTTTTTTCCCTCAACAAACAAGGAATGTGGGATGAGAGCGTAGCATCAAGGCTCCATCTAAGCACAACATCAAGTAACCATTCGGAGAATCTTTGGCGCTTGTGCAAAATTTAATTATTGAGCCATCACAATAGAGGACAGGGTGAGCACAAAGGGTGTCTGTGATTGGTAGAGAGGAAGAAGATGTTCTTTCGCTACAAGTGGAGCTCCCCTCGTTAAAACGGGCCAAGCACACCCAAATCCCAACTAGGAGAGCCGATCAACTCCCACCCCCTAGAAGGAGGCGCTACTTCGGTTGCTTGTTCCGAAAAGGGTGGCACAACTTGTCACATCAGTCAACATCAAAACTGCAGACATCTGTCCAGAAACCAAAACAAGAAGAGAGTTATCTATTCCTTTTAGCTTGTGTTGTCGTGCATCTACAGGAGCTGCCAACCCAGCCCTTCATTTTTAACTGCAGCTTCACACTTGTATGGACGCAAGCGAGCTCATGCCGTCACAATCACCCATCCCCTAAAACATCTCCTCCCCTCCAAGTTTCTCAGTAGTGTCTCTTTAGTCTCCATCGCAGTCTTTTCTCAGTCTCTTTCCCTCGTAGTCCTTCCCTCATGGCCTGATACCTTTCCCACACACCCCTCCCTAACTAGGCATTCATTAATGTAGCAATATGCATAGTTATTTCGCTCCTTCCCAACAACAATCGTATGCAACCACCTATCCAAAGCCCGATACTACTACCAACTGAGAGAATGGGAGGTGGCTATTCACTGTGTACCTTTACTCCTTCCAACTCTATGTTCCATTTTGCTGAAGGTAATTTTAGCTCCAACTCTGTTAGGGTCATAAGGGCCAAAGAACAGGCTCCATGTGCTCTTCATTTGTGCCCCTGCTTTTTTTCTTTCCTCATATTTCTCACCCCAAATAACCATTACGAGGTAAAGCAAAACAAAACAAGGCCAAGTCAAGATACTACTGTTCTCATACTGGGATATTAATAACGTGTGGAGGGGGCCTCAATCAAGACTTGAAGAATCCGTGTGGATGGTCATCTGGGGCTAGTCTGACCTGAGGTTTCTTCTTCTTCCATTGCTTTATGAAAGATTTCCCTTCATTTCTATTTATTGTCTGCTTTCTAAATACTGGACTAATCCGAGACGTTTGCTGTCGAGAAGCGCGAATCTTGGAATCTCTTATTATGTCTCTATCCAGCTTTGTATCCTCTTTGGGACATTTCATACAGGAACGGCAAATCATGGATGGAGTCAAGTGTGCTAGCCTATAGGGAAGAGACGAAAATCTGTTACGAAGCTCGCCCATCTTATTCCTTGGCTGATACAGGGTTCTGGCACTTGAAGGGGCTGGCCTTGGGGAGCTACAATCTAACAAGCACAGCGCAAAGCCTTGCCCTAAGACCCCCAAACATCCAAAGAACCCAACCCATACATCACCCCTTTCCCTTGTATTTCCTCCTAATGTTTAGAGTTAACATCGCTCTTGCCGGGATCCGAGAGCTGCCCTGTCTCGTTTCAACACCCTTCCTTATCCCCTGTTATGATTCATATGGGCACTCCTCTCGCTGTCCTGTTGGGTTTTTCCTCCATTTTTTATTTCAAACTTCTTGTTGGAATAGAGTTGACACCGCCCCGATCCCCCGTCTGGACCAGCGGTGTCGGAGATTCGTCTAGAAGACAAGGAGGAATATAGACCATTCATGTGTCTGTCCTTGGCCCTCTATTTGTAAGCATGAATAGGCTGCTACTCCATCATCTCAAGATTTGATCGCCGTCAATGCTTTGGTAGTTAATCTCTCAATAGCTAGTTCAGTCCACTTGTTACTGTACCTGTATCAGCACAATATGGTGCCTGTATCAACCAACCTAATATGTACGCACGCACAAACACATACACATCCACATACAAAATTGTAGACATATTCGTTTGTTTTCTTGAACATAGATGCGCGGGATGCGAAAGTCATGCCCCCTGATTTTCATGCTAAATTATCCCTTGTCTCTAATCAAAGCAAGAAACCGCCAATATTAAAGGTTTATAAAAGGATGACAACACCCTCCGCCCATATGTAGGAAGAAAAATAAACAACAAAAGCAGACGGACAGGAAAAATGAAAACCCCCCCCAAAACAAGGGAAGGTATGGTTGGCGAGCGAAAGTCGGACCGTCAAATGATGGAAAAAATAAAGAGAAAAAAAAGTATTAATGCGGGTAGGAATGGCGAAGTCGAACCGCGTGGCAGATGATAATATATGCAAGAGTCATACGGTGTATGAGGTCATAGATATAAGACACCGTCGGCGACATCTTGTCGTTTACACCCGGTACCAGTAGTAGATAGATACTGTGTGTACATCATCCAATCCATGAGCTGGGTCTATACCATGAGCCATGTCTTAGATGTATTGTGTCCGGCCGGTAAGCGGCAGGGCGACTCTATAATTCTTTCCAAATAAACTGTCGAAAGAGCGGAACTGCATGTTTGCTGTATCAACACCCAAGACTGATGGTAGATATTGAACGAAGACCTGCGCCTTATTCCTGAGCAATAGTTGACTGTACACACAACATGTTAGACAAAAACTCAACACAGGCGAATTGCAACATCCCTGATTTGACTTACCACTAGCCAGTCCATGCCCTCATTCACGCCGCTTCCATCGATAGCTGAACATCCTACAATGGTCCAGTTGCGATCGCGCAGTTCACTAAGCCGTAGGGCTTCGGATATATCGGCCGCACCCTTTGCGCCTGGCTGGTCTTGCTTGTTGGCAAAGACTAGCAGCGACGCCTCCTTGAGTTCATCCTCCTGCAGCATGGCGCGCAACTCGTCTGATGCAGTTTGCAAGCGCTCGATATCCGTCGAGTCAATCACAAATATGACAGCTGCCGTGTTGGCATAGTAACATCTCCAGTACGGTCTTATACTTGTTTGGCCACCTAGATCCTGTCACGTGCCAAAAAATTGAACCAGGTGTTAGCAGCAGTTGTTCAGTGAGGGGGGCATGTTCTTGCCAGGGGTTTGGGCTTGGCCTTGGCCTTTTGCGACAGAGCCATGTGGGCATCGCAGCCTCGACCAAAAGGCTGGGTGTATGATGCGACAAGCAAAGCAGAAGAACGATGAAATGGATCAAGGAAATATGGATTAATATCGATAGCGTACCCAGACATTAAGATGTAAGTTCTTGTAGGTGACAGATTCGACGTTGAAGCCAATCGTGGGTATCGTGGTGACGACCTCGCCAATCTACAAAGAATAAAGTTAGCATTGTTGAGATATCCCCCGATGTGAAGAATGCGATAATGTGATGTGTGCGCTTCGTCGCGCCAGGCGCAAAAGGAGGCTTACTTTGAGTCTGTAAAGAAGAGTAGTTTTGCCAGCGTTATCCTGAAATGTTATTGGAACATGTTAGTGAACCTGATAAAAGCATGCCTTTTCTCAGAGCGTCGTGATGCTCAACGTACAAGACCCAAGATCAAGATTCGCGTTTCCTTCTTGGTCCATGTTAATAGACCAGACAGCCATGACATAGATTGGCCCATAGTATTAAGTTATAGTGGGAGGGATTGGTTGGTTTGGTTTGGGTGGCGGTTTGTTGATCGTTTTCGTCTTCGGCAGAGCAGCAATATAACGGAGAGATGTTGCTGGATGAGATCCCAGAGCGAAATATATAGATAGTGATGGCGCAAGTACGTTTTCAAAATCAAGCTTTGAACTCGTATTCTATTGCAGTATAGACACAGATGATGCGAGTCAAATGGAAGAGGCCAGAACTACAGCTCCCGGCCTTTGGATTCAACGAGATTAGCCTCCTCATCTCAGAGTCCTCCCGTGGCCCCCCTTTCAGCTTGGGCCAAGCCAGAAATGGCTAAGTCTCTATAGCCATCGACATCATAATATTAGTCATCATCTGCCACACACATGTGGCGCACAGCAAACGCCACTTTTCCCATTTTGGCACTGCTTGCTAAAGTCACATGATCCTGATGTGCCCACCAATCAGTGGATTTTGCACATTTATTTTTGCATTTCGAGGGCTGGTGAACCCTCTGTGTGCGGGATTGGAGACAATGGGTGTGCATGCCACCTTATCCACCCATACCATCACGGTCCTCACGAACATCTCTCAAGTTAGCCATTCTAGTCATTTGAGCAACGAGAATACCGCCAAAATGCCTGTACGTTTGAGCCTCATTATTGAAAACCAGCCTGCGATGCCATCGTCGTCATTTTGATTTGAAAATTTCGCCATGTTTGCTGCCGCCGCCTTGCTGTCGTCCCTTCGAAAGATTTCACAGTAACCAACTGCCAATATGACGACTACATAAAAAAGCCGGATGCGAAATACAAAGATTCGAAAATTGTAACCCATGCGCGACTCGACAGTATCATCCGTCTGAAAAGGCGGCATACCAAGGCAGCACCGTTCGATTTAAGATGACGACGACCACCCAGGCCTGATTGCACATGATACACCAATTCACATTTTCCTTTGATATAACGAAATGTAGCAAGTCGCTGACTAGTTACTCCTTGCCCTACTACAGAGCCAGAAGTCTTTCCGTACGAAGCAGAAGCTTGCGAAGGCGCAGAAGCAGAACCGCCCCATCCCTCAGTGGATCCGCCTCCGCACCGGCAACACCATCAGGTATGACTTCTTTGTCTACGCAGATACACACTCCTTGTTCATATGATTTTTCCCTCTTTTAATGAGTGTGGCTCTCATACATGACTGTGACCTCCACTTGTCGAGGGCATAAGTCGCTCCCAACCTGAGTTGTTTTTGAATCATGCTAACACAACATCATAGATACAACGCCAAGCGGAGAAACTGGAGAAAGACTCGCCTGGGTATCTAAATACGATGCCATTTTCAGCTATGTTCCTTTTGTGAGCGAGGAGAGGTGCAACGGACCCTACCGACTGTCCTTCGAGCTTGTACACAACAAATCCGTCATGGGTTATTGAGGATATACCCCGAGAAAGGAGGGCCCAGAGCAGAAAAACAAAAAGAAAAAGTCTAAACTCATACAATTCCCAATTTCTACGTTATTTTGTCCCCAAATGATGAAGTCAGTAGAGAACGTTGGAAAGGGCAAAATGCCTGTCCCATACAACATAATGTATTAACTCACTTCTTTCTGTCGAGTGTTTTTTGTGCGAGATGCGAGAAGTTGAATCTCTCTTCTCTATTGATCTGATCACTTGCTCTTTCTACTTGTCTATGGAGCAGCTTTGGTCTAGCATTTCTCATCCTGATTTCCGTGCACACACCTTCCTGTGTCCTGTTGAGCATTACTCGTCGTGATCGAGGGTATCACAGTTTCTTTGTTCTCTCTAATATTTCACCATCACATTTCCAATTCGATCTAGTGAATATATGGTCCTGGATTGGAAATAGATTCCCGTTTTCGTCTTCTTTATTTGCCTGTACGCCTGCTACTAGAGAACATCCCGAAGACCCAGTTGCACCACACGAACGAGATGCTGCATTTTGTGATATCAGTATGTACTCCTTCTATCAAAATAGATTAGCCCGCACACTTGTGGTGCAGTACTGCAAGCCTAGCATTCCATTCCACCTTCGAGATGGACTTCCAAATATCGTGCTGGAGTTTGACCCTTTACTTCATTTACCCATGATGGCCCTATTAGGCTATGGCACGAGAATATTCTGTGCGTCTTTCCGAGTGTTGTCATAGTGGGGTAAATTGAAAAGATAGTAAGTAGGTGGACGTCAGGTAGTGGTCAAGCCGCTTCGGTCCCACCAAACCGAACCCCCAGGTATGACGTGATTACTCTAAGCTCTCGATGATGTATGCATCGTATGTGTTGAGCTTACTTTTTTCTTTTGTTCACAGAATGAAATGCCGTGTAAATCAGTGGCAAGTATGGAAAAGGAGAAATACTGTCCTGCGCATTTGTGATATGGATGGGGAAATGGGTAACAACGCGTATACACATGGATACGAACAGATTTGTCCCTGTCAGCTACAAGTTCTGTCCCGCATTTACAAGAAAAGTCCATTCGCCAAGTAGCCTCAACCGAGAAATAAAGAACTAAAAACAAGATACAACGACAAAGCCCACCGGAACGCCGAAAAACAAGCCTGGGAGCCAGACAAACAAGAGGGAGATGAAAAAAAGAGGGCGTGTGTGTAGAGAGCTACAAAAGAGGAAAGGACAAGGAACGGGAACAGTTAAATGTCCTAGAATCCCCCTTGGACAGGCAAACAGCTGATAGGTGATACATATGTGTTTTCGGTCGTTCGGCAGTATTCAGAATATTTATAGATTATATACCATCGGGGCGTTCGGAGCGGGTGTAGTGTGACTTGTCTTTCCATGTAACAGGCTGTGTGTACTTCTACAAGGCAAGGGGAGTGCTTTAGCGATCCTCGGCCCATTCGTTCTCGCGGCGGATTTGCTCTTCTTCCTCGGGCGAGAAGTCGTTGACGATGTTGAAGGTCTTGCGGATTTCTTCGGGAGACTTGCCCTTGATCATGTTGGCGACAGTCTTGCAACCAACGTCAAGCAGAGGCTTGATGTCAAGATAGTTTGAGGCCTATTTGATCGACCAAAAAACATCATTAGTATGTGTGTAATTATAGCTGTCAGACAGCATGGTTTCGGGGATAGTAACCGTAAAAAGGCACTTCTGATCGTTTAAAGGTGAGGGGGAGCAAGGCTGAAAGTGGGGATGGGTGACGCAAGGATAATAAGGCTAACAGCCAAACCGGTGGGTTCTATAGTGTAGTGTAATCGGATCATTGATGAGAGAAAACAATGGACTTACGAGGATGATCTCAAAGAGCATTTCCTGGTCGACCTGCATGAATTTTTGATCCCATTCCTCGATATCAGTTGTCTTTTTGCGGGCAAGGTCGTCTTCATCGGGGCTGGTAGCAGGGTCATTGCGGTGGTGCTCACACCACTCGACTACCTTCTTTAGAACAGCATCGTTGACATTTGGGATGGGAATAGGGTTATCTTTTGATAGAACCAAGTCGCCAATGTCTTCTAGCATGTTCTTGACGAGAACGGAGCGTTTAATAATCTCCCGGTCTACAGATGCTGTTAGCCAAAGGGTAGATCAAGCTTTGGGTTGTTGGAGCAAGCATGATGGTTTGTGTACGTACCGACCTCCTGAAGGAAGTTGTCGTTGGACATCAGCCAGACCTTGGAGTCGCTCATGTTAGTAAATTTTGGATGGGAATCGAAATAATTAACAAATAAAAATCCGGTCTGCGAGAGTGAGGATGTGGTAGCAATGTCGGAGGTAGGGGATTGATAAGACTGGGTCCTGTTTTTAATAAAGAAGATGGCAGAAGAGGGACAAAGGAGAAGAAGAAAAGAAACACTTTAGGCGGCAAAACGGCTAAAGTGGATCCGATCCGCCTGCAGCCTGATTTGATAGGGCTTGCCACAAACAAAGAAGATCGCAAATAGCAACGCATCAATAGCTAGGAGATCAAAGAGACTTATCAAAGAGAAAGAGTTCCCGGCATAGTCCATTTCAAAGAAGTTATGGATTTTCCAAGGGAATCAATGGCCGTGTCTTTCACGCTTTTTTCTTTCATTACAAATCGTACAGTGTGCTATTTTCCACGACTACCATAGACGCCTAGTGGCAACCCTATCATGAGCCTAACCTAGGATAGGGTTTAGACTAGGCGTTAATTGGTGTCTGTAAAAATAGAAAGGGGATATGTGTGGAGCCCTGTGCAAGATGAGGTTTGGGGGTATTTGACAGAGCGGAGCACAGACAAAGCTTGATGAATTGCTTGAGTAGATACCTGGCATTTGAAAATATTGCATGACATTGTGTATGGGTGCGGCATTACAGTGTGCAGTACAAAGTATTGATTCAGTGCTTCTAACACGAGCTAGAGCTGTGCAGGGCTTCTTCTGTTGGTAGCCTCTTAGGTATGCTTGAAATTAGCAGCATGTTATGTTGCCTTTGAAAGTGGACAAAAGTCGTAGACAAATTAGAATGAGGAATAAGAATCAAGCAAGGGCCATTGCACAAGGGGACAGGGGAGTAAGGGGGTAGGTAGAATGAGATATCAAACGAAGACATCAAAGGGGGTAGGGGATAAAGCAGGGGATATGACATTAGACTACTTGTGATGAGCAGGTTGGCGAGTTGTGAACTGTCCTATTAGTGTCTCTTTTTCATCTGGGCTGGAATTGAATGCGTGTAAACAAACATAGGGTGATGTCGTACACGTACGCACATAAACACACAAGTATAGTTGCATGGATTTTAGGCCTGCAGTCACCCAGTATTCACATGGAGGTAAATGCACACATAGGACATGAGTAGATCTAAGGATGATCTAGTTGCCGTTTGTGAAGAATTCCAGGTGCGGTTGAGGAAAAAAAAGGCCTGGGTAGTTGTGGGCAAGGGCAGTAGAAGCCCATTTTCTCATGTGGCTAAAAGAGACCAAGAAACAGCCGCGGCCTGGATGAGCCTACTGAAGTGCATTTCACCGCAAGACTTTCCCCACATTTCACGACGCTCTAGAAAGAGGGATGACGCAAAGCAAGAGAATGTGAGGAGGAACTAAGAGGATGGCGAAATGGGAGAGATGCATTGGCTGGATTTGAGCGGCGAGAGAGGAAGGGAGGACAAGCAGAAGAGAGGTGCGGAGGCAGAGGATTCAAGATTTGGGTCGAGACACATGCTTTGCTGTTGGCTTGCTCGCTCATTTCTGGCCTCGTGATGACATGATACAATACTGTACATACAATACAAAGAGACATTCGTATCCCGGCTAAAATCTGTTAGCTTAGTGAGTGGAAACTTGCTACTAGCCCACATGAAGAAAGATAGGATGGGAGAAGCCCCTGTCTTTGGGACATGCTAGGGAGGAAGAAATCAGACCAAGTCACCTAGATCAACCAAAAAAAACATTAAAAGCCAGGCTGCCAAATTGAAGCGATGCATGGTTTTCTTGCATGGCCGGCCTGCTGGCCTTGTCGATCAATCTATAACGAATAAATTGAGCTGGACTCTGCCTAAGTAGTGAATGCTATATTTCTGGGGCGGGGGCTGTTATTTCGTCAGCTCTGATACAAGCCAAGAAGGCTAGAAAAGCTACCGTTGTCAGCTTTGGGGCAGTCAGGCAATTAGTGGGCGGGATATTTCCCTTTTCTTTGCGTTTTCTTTCTTGTTCCCCTTCAACAAGTAGTTGCCAGTTGTTCAATTTAAATTGCCCCAGTGCTCTCAATGTTTCGTCTGAGTTAAAGCAAGCACTCACGGAATCTGCAGCTGAGAACGGCCAGCTTTTTATTTCATTTTGTTTTTATTCCGGGGTTATTTTACATTGTTTCTTAGTCTTGGGTTGCTCTGGTTAATTATCCCCCCTCCTTGAGCTCGCTCCAACCAGCACCGAGCCATAAAATCGAGGTCTGGCCATTTCTCCTGTCACCTTCACAACCTCACACCTATTATCGCACCACACAATTAACTCTCAACACAATCTGGAAATTATATCGGTGAAGGGATATCTTTTCCAAGCTAAAAAGAGCTACTGCTATTAATTTCCACTGTCTGTTATTTGGCTCTGTTAAGATAACGGTAGGTGGGGACAGAAAGAAGGGTGGTGTTATTTTGAGTTTGTTTGCTTGCAACAGAAGACGCCAGTTCACGGTTGCCATTTGAAACTTCTCAACACTTGTCTATTTTTTTTTTTTTTTTGTTTATGTTTTTTTTTTTTTTTTTTTTTTTTTTTTTTTTTTTTTTTTTTACCTCTTTCCCTCTCTTTCCAGTCGCTTCTACTCTTTCTTGTGTTGCCGTGTGTGCGCCTTCTCTCAGTCTTGCTCAATCCGATCTTGCACCTGCCGCCAACCTTGTGACGAATTGTTGGGGGCGTTTCTCTCCTTATATTCTATACCGTCTCCGCACTCTGTCCCGCTTTCCATTTCTTGCCCGTCACCATTTGCGCTTCGACTTGCGCCTTCACAACAACGTTTGCTCTCCATTGTATTTTTTCTTGCCACGACACATGCTATTTGTGGATTTATACAAACCACATTGAGCCGCAATCGCGGACAAAAGACTAGAAAATTCAACATTTGATAACGGACATCGCAAATCTCATCCCTCTCTCAACGACCTCCCAAAACCTTGACGCGACAACGAACCCGCCACGAATCACCGACACTTTGAGTTCGCTACCCCCACTACAGCAAGCCTTTCCTTTTCCTAGAAAACACGAAATCGACTGTTTCGCGCGATATCAAACCGAGAGACCTATCCCCTATCATCCAAGCACAAGCCTGAGACAGTACTTCCCCTGTCGCCGACGCCCTTTCTCCCCCCGATACCTTCCTCACATTTGTATGCATCAAGATGGCAAGGCGCATACCAGTTCTACTACGAGTTTTGCTCCTACTTGTGCGCCTGTGGTTTGCGCTTTCACCAAGTTACTTGCATCCAGATGAAAACTTTCAGGGCCCTGAAGTGATAGCAGGTTGGTGGCCCCTCCATTCCCTTTATTGCTTGCATGATTTCTTTTTTCTCCCAATCTGTCGCCGGTAAAATAGAACGGCTATCTAGCACATGCGGTCCTTGATGCGTCGCCTGCATTATCTCCTGCGCCACTATTCGCTTACACCGTGATGCGTCAATGTCTGGCCTTATCAACAACTAGGACACCTAACTAACCTGGCTTAACTACATCTTTATAGGAGAAATCTTCCATTACCCTGTGCGAAAAACGTGGGAATTTGTTGGCGATCACCCCATACGAAGCGTTTTCCCGTTATGGCCCGTCTATGGCCTTCCCATGCAACTGCTCCAATGGCTCTGGGTTGGCAATGGTCATGATGGTGAAATCACGCCGATTGCTGTATTATGGACCCTCAGAGTGCTTATGTTTGTAACCAGCCTAGTTTTGGAAGACTTTGCCATCTATGAGCTGATGAAGCAAGACTCTACACAGCACCAAAATCGCGCGTGGCTGCTTGTTGCGTCATCCTATGTCACCTGGACGTATCAAACGCACACTTTTTCCAACTCCATTGAGACCTTGGTTGTGTGTTGGTGCATGGTGCTGATAAGCCGTATTAAAAGAGACCCGGTATGTTGTATCTTTGATCTCCGCCCGTGTTCATGTTGTCTTGGTTGGCTCTTGCCACCATTTCCTGCTTACAGACAAGGCATTTGCTGTTTTCGGCTTGAATCATGTTCCTTTTAAAGTCGTATTTTGCTGCTTCTAAGTCATGATGTCTATGCTTTTTTTTTTACCTTCATCTCCCGGTAGCCTTCGTGACGTGCAAAAAGAAAAGATGTATAGTTGCTAATTCTTTTGCCACAACAGCACATTTCGTCCTCTTGCGTCCAACTAGGGATCATAGCTGTATTCGGAGTATTTAACCGTATTACAGTCCCTGCCTTCCTTCTCGTCCCTGGCTTGTATATTTTGCCGAAGCTTTTCAGGAAGCCTGGCTCGCTTGCTGCTTTGGTTTTTTCTGGTCTTGCCACTGCTTTTCTTGCTATCGCACTAGACACCGCGTTCTACACGCCGCATGCGATCACATGGTTAGATCTCTTCAGGAACCCGATCATTACTCCCCTCAACAACCTTCTCTATAACATGAATCCTGAGAACTTGGCTCACCATGGGTTGCACCCTTGGTATCAACATCTTTTCGGAAACCTTCCCATGTTGATTGGCCCGGCTGTTCTTCTCATATTCACTCGCGCTCGTATGTCTCTGCGCCACTCATTCCGTCTGTACTCGGCGCTATCTGGGATCATGATGCTTTCTTTCTTCAAACACCAAGAAGCTCGTTTTCTGCTTCCTGTTGTGCCACTGATATTGTCATCGATCCAGCTTCCAGAGAATAAAAAGATCTGGCGCTATTGGGTTGCTTCATGGGTCATTTTCAATTCGATATTTGGTATCTTGATGGGTACCTATCATCAAGGTGGCATTATTCCAGCTCAAGTTTTTATGAGCCAGCAGCCCGATGCCACACATGCAGTTTGGTGGAAGACTTACATGCCGCCTATCTGGCTCCTAAATGGCAAAAACGAGGTTCTTACAACGGAAGATGTTATGAGTCTTCCTGGAACCGACTTGCTTTCTCGGCTAACGGAGATAGCTACGTGCGACACACCCGCCGACCGCCGCAACAATGAGTACCGAAAAGAGAAGACAGGTTCATATCTTGTCGCGCCGGCATCGGCCACATGGATCGACCCGTTTTTGCCTAACAAGGGCCTAGACGGCCTGCGTTTCCGCGAAGTCTGGAGATATTCCAAACATCTGAACTTGGATGATCTAGACTTTGCGGAAGATGGTGTGTGGAATACACTCAGGCGTGTTGTTGGGCGGCGGGGCCTAGTGATATGGCGGGTGACCAAGAGTTGTTGATCTCGGACCAGCCGCTGTTGCAATGTTTTGATTTGTTTATTTGCCCTTTCATTCTTGGCTGTATGCTCATACATGCAGCTCTTTGTCAATTTTTCCTTCTATTCCTTTTCTTCTCTTTTTTTTAAACGAGCCTTTCTGTTATTGTTTTAATCCTTTTTCCCCATACTCTTTTTTATTTCGCCTCCCTCCCTTTTTTCCTCTCTTCATCTAATTCTATTTTTGTGTACATAGAAGTGTATATTTCTTTTGCTTTGTTTTCGTTGGGCATTCAGCATGCTCTATCTTCGCTTACCTGATGCCTCATCAACCTCGGAAGGCAACTTCGGAGGGTGGGGGATAAGTTCATCTCCCACACGGCGTTTTCCTGCTCATCTTTTTTGTCTTTATTTCTGCTTTTGTTACACTATTTAGACTTGCTTGTTTTTATCTTATTGGCTTTTTTTTTTTTTTTTTCATCGAAGGCACGGGGAGCTGGAAAGTCTGGTTTGGCACAATGGAACGGTTGTTATCGTGGATCACGTGTTAATTGCTAAAATTTTCTTGCATTTCATCAAGTATTTGTTTGTCTTGTGCATACCTGTGTAACCCTTGGAAATATTCAATTATTATTATCTAGTGTGATCAACCAAGGCCACAAGGAAGAGCATGTATCTATACTGGTATTTGAATAGTTGCATGTCGTGGCTGTCTCTTTCTCTTGGGTAGATGGAATCGGATTTGACCAATGGATTTACACATTGGATGCTTGTCAAATTTGTGCAACCTAACTCCCCTTCCCCCTCTCGGTAGACAAGAATGACAACGTTGGGATTCACATCGATACTACCAGGAGGCAAGTATGAGTTTTCAAAAGAGAAAAAGAAAAGTAAGCTTTGCGGCTCGTTTAATTGGCATACTCAAGAAAGAAACGGCTACTGGAATGTGAAAGGGTGTAGTTTCGATTGTCCTACACTCTCACATCTAATTTCTCACAGAACCTCGAGAGTTTGTAACTAGGTACTACCTCTCTCTTGTCTCTACTCTTTGCTTTTTGGTGCGCTAGAAAATGATTGTGCTTGTGAGGTTGATCCTGATCCGCGGGGCCTTGGAAGGACAGTCGGCTGTCTGCGGACTGGTCTTCAGTAGCACGTTTTATGTCCTCCTTATTTGTTCCCGGGGTGTTAAGGACGTGGTTGTGAGCATCAATTTGTAGCCAGTGGAGTGAGTTTGCCTTACATAAATAACATGAGGCCAGTTTGCTTCAGCTGCCGAAAAGATGAGTAAGGAATTAAAGTTGGGATAAAAGAGGCGCGGTATAATCAATGTGTCTATTACAGTCATTTATGAAATGCGCGCTATGCTTGCTCTCTGATAATGAATTATTTGTCGTAGGCAAAATACTACGCCGGAGATTTAACATCAACACGGCAAAGTAAATACACTACAGGAGACGGGCCATAGAAAGTTTGCTTCTGGTGCTGAGATAGATGCCGGCTGCGTGCACATCGTATTAATATGTGTAGGTCTGTGTAAGGGCATGGCTTAGTATGTGCGACAAATTAAGTTGCACATTCTGGTTTAGTCGGTGGCAAGGCTGTACGCCAAACTTCAGAGTCTCGAGTTATTTGTGCGTATCTGTGACGGGGGTGTTGAAAAGCATGGCTAGCCAAGCCAGCTTTGTTGGTAGTCCGGGGTAAATGTAGCCAAATTTATTGAGGTTGTTGTGTGCTAGCATCTGGTCTAGACTGTCCTTTTTAGGCTTTACGCCGAGGACGGCACATACCGAGGAAACCAGATAACAAAGTTCTGGGTGTGTGCGTCGTGGGTGCGAATGAGCAATCATAAAGAAGAATGACAGGTTAAATCGCAAAGCACCAAGTTGGCTGGAGTCCCTCGAAGCATTTTTGCCTGGATGTTGATGAAAATGTGGCTCAGCATGGTGCCCAGTAGCTGTTGTCGGAGTTGCCTAATACGGACAGACAGTATGTAGTAAAAAAAAAAAAGGCAGAAGGGCGGCCTGACCACGGTTACAACCCCGCGAGTGAATATTTTGCTAGGCACAGCATAGATCCGTGGCAAAGCCCTAGCTGGTCTAAGCTAGCTTGGCCTCGCTGGTGAGTTAGTCTTGTATGTAGATAGCGCGAACTGAGCCGTTTAGTTCAGGTTTTGAAGGCAATGCCGGCACCAACACCGAAAGCGATGGCAGCAACGAGAATCAGCAAGCCCGCACCGACGGTAATGATCATAGAGCGGCGTTGGATACCACAGAACATAGGCTTGTCATTCGGTGGTGGAGATTGGCTCTCAGGGTCGATGGCATTATGGGTCTGGGTGGTTGCGCCGTGATGGGCTGTGGACGAGGGGGTAGAAGGCATGGTTCCAATAGCGTCTTCTTTGGGTATGGATGACATAGAGGGCGTTTGCGACGGCAGAGGGACGGCAGTATCAGCGGTGGGCTTTTCAGATAGTTGTGACAAAGTCATGATAGAAATGTGAATGTCGTCAACGGAAAGGATTGACGGAGAAGGTGCGACGATGTTGCGAGTTCTAGAGCTTCGAGGAGGCGGCTGATCAGGGAGCAAGTGAGAGAGGAAATCGGCAGGAAGCTGTGCCTTTGGGATCGGAGAAGAAATTTATGATAAACACGCTGAGAGGATGTTATGTAACATGCGCAGACCGTCGTCAGAAGCGATAGTGGTAGTCGAAAACAGACAAGATGTTATAATAGACAGTAGCAATGGCAGGCAAGGACCAGATGGAAAAAAGAATATGAAAAAAGGGAAGACGAGAACGTAAAAACACACGAGAAAGAAAACCAAAATAAAAAGATCAGAAAAAAAAGATGCTGGAGATTCTTAAGATAAGGAAAGGATGGTGGCGACAGGAGACGGGCTTTTTTTTTCAACGTAGTTCGACGGCCCTATTAGTAACGTAGGAGAAGAAGAGCTAAAACTGCGCTAGGCACGGAAAGATTTTATCTTTTTAGCTTAAAAGGGAACAAAATGAATTACTTGGATTCATCCATATCAGCTTCCGCTAGGAATATCGGAATTGTCTTGTTAAGGGAGACGAGACGGGACGGGACTCTGGCTCAAGTAGGCAAGCACGAAAGTAAGGGTGAGAGAAGAGGGTAACAAGAATTGAAAATAAAGGAAAGGAAAATAGAAAGACAGAAAGAGGTAGAGCGATGAGGAAAGAAAGAGAAGAAGAGAGGGGAGGAGTATAAATATTGGCACACATATCACATCAGCCGTTCAAAAAATGCACCTAGAACAAACAAGCATTAAAAGGATCGGCAATTGCTCTGCTTTTCTTTCCCTTCCACACTCCCCCTCTCTTGTCTTGCCCTACCCTTGAATGTGGAGATTTTGTTCTCTTCTTTTCTTTGGTTCTTGCTCTTGTGTTCTTACCGTTGATGGGATTTGTGGCTGTTGTTTGTTTGGGGTGCTTGGACCTGGGCCTGGGCTTGGACTCGGAGGGGGGGTTATCTGCTTTTCTTCAGCTCGAGCTTGCTCAAGGTCAGCCCTCGCACACCAAGGGAGAAGGCAAAAAGGGAAGGGAAGGGACGAGATTGAGGAATTGAGTTGACTATGCTTTCCTTTATTTAGGGCAAGTGCAAGTGTGGAAGCTGGAAACCACAGCCCAAAGCCTGGAGTACAGGCTCTCTTCTTCCGGAAGTCACGCACGCGATGTGCCTATCTTTGCATCTTGGTGTCAGGAAAATCAGAAGTTTTTCTTTAATTCCGAGGAGGCCCAAATTTATTAAGGTTTTTCAATGCAAACGCCGATTCCTCCCTTTACTTGGTCCATACTTCCCGCTAGCCCTTTCATTTCTTCTCCTCAACCTAAAGCTGTAAAGGAAGATCAACCACTTTGTGCTGTACCTTGATGTTAGCTCTGCTTAAAAACTCGCGAGTTGTACTTCATGTCCTGGCTTATGCAAGTCCATTCTTCTTTCGTTCCCTTGCCCCTTTCTCCAGAAAGACCAAGACAGCAACTACCCATTGCTTTATGAGGGTTAATGCATATGTATGTATCTAGACAGACAAGCAAGCCAGGCAGCACACAGCAGCACACCAACACACGCATTTGCAAGCTTGCCTTCCCTAGCTTGTTCTTAGCGGGGAACTTGGAGAGAAGGGCAATGTAAATCCCATAGGGCAGCTTGCTGATCACGAAAATTCAACAGCTACAGACAGAGCATGCATAGGTACTCACATGCAAGCATAGATATGGCGTATCCCTATCCACCCAGATGTCCTGTACAAACATGCCTGCCAACATTTCGCTCGTTTAGGAAGCACTGACGTCAAGTTGGAAAGTAAACACAAACCAAGCAGCATACCTGCACATGCGAAGATTTATACATACGAATACATGCGCAAAGGCCCAAAAACTAAAAAAAAAATCATGTGTGAAAACGCCGCCGGCCATTTCTTTTTTGTCTTCTCCTCCTCCTTCCCGCGATCTTGTTTTGTTTATCTCGGAATTAATCCAGCCTGTATCAATTGAGGCTCTCAAACGTCCCAGTAGACATGGATGGAAAGACAGAAAAGGCACTATTAAGCTAGAAAAAAACAACAACACCTAGCCTAGACACCCGCCTTTTCTGAGTCGAGGCTTTCTTAAGATGGACGAATTCAGCGCGAGTGTGGCCCGTAAATGGGCCGAATAGAAACAAGACCGGGGTATGGGATGGGATGGAGACTTGGCCATCAGCAGGCTATTGCATATGCGCTTTGTTTGCATCAAGTGACCTCTTTGCTTTTATAGCTTTTAAGTGACTTTTGAACACCCAGTATTTACTTTATTTTTTTGATCTATTCCCCTTCTCTTCTTCTCTTTTCCTTCTTCTCCTCCCGCTTTCTCCTCGCGTAGCACCAGCCAGAATGAATTCTCTAACATGATTGGCTCGGCCTGGCTTGTCCGCCTCGATCAAATCCTACGGCCTGTCTTGATCTAAACCAGGGCAGAAAAAACCCAGACAACCCCAAACGAGCCAAACGGACCAAACAGAGCCTCAATTCTCCTTCACCTTCTTCTCTTCACCTGATTCCTATTTGGTCGGTGTTTCTGGGGGAGGCATAACGTTGGCAGGACCAGGGGTGTTTCATTCTCCTTACGATCTTTCCTCCCTTCCTTGATGGGCCCTGGACAAAGACCTAAACGAAGAAATGCAATCTTTCAACTATTCCCAGTCGTTGACTTTTTTGGATTTATTTTCCTTGGCAAATTCGGCCCGTTCAAGAATAATTAGAAGTAAGGCCGGATCTGTAGAGACGTGCTGCCAAATAGCCAGGGATGGAGTTTAGCGATTCTTACCTCTGCTACGTCAGTCTAACCCTATATTTCATAATACCCTAGTGTGGCCCTCAGCATTTTGACGACGGGAGTTGACACAACAACATCTCTGCCATTCATTTCTTTTCTGCTCACGAGACCTAAAAAAGGTCGATGCACACACGCAATCCCCATCCGCAAACATTGTTTTTTGTCATCTCCAACCAATGTGTGGTTGAGGTATACCGGACCATCTCTATTGGGAAAGACCGCCATGTTCATTCCGGCAGAATTGCCGATGATTTCAGCAGCGACCTGGTAGAACAGTCGCTGTTTAGCCTTAATTTGACGAGACATGGCGCATGTCGATGTTTTCCCCCTTTAGGAGAAATAAGACGACAAGACAAATTACATGTGTGTGGCATCTATGGTCACTCATGCTTCACATGTACCCTAAAAATATGATGGTAGTGGTTGGGTGAAAGTTTTTCTTTTGTTCATCGTGACTCGTTTATAGCTTTTTTTTTTTCCATGTGGCTGCTGTGGCGGCCCATGGCTCTGATGGTGCAGGGCAGAACACTGTCAACCTTTAACTACAAAGGGAAAAACTGGCCCTGGCCGGCCTGGGCCTGTAGAACAAGAGTGCCGTGCCTACCCAGGAAAATATCAACTAAGACATCTCTGAGGCTGGCATGAACGCTGCCCTATCCTTCTCAGAATAGTGACCCCAAAACTCCTAAAGCAGTGCCAACAGAGAAGAAACAGAAGCGAGGCAGTAACACGCTTAGAAAATGCGCTTGGGGGGAGACATGGTAGCCTTGATGGTCAGGCTACCAACGTTCTGCCAGCCCTTCTTCAGCAGGGAGACCAGGTAGTTGATGGCCAGCATGATGTTACCAACCAGCTGCTCCTGAGTCATGTCGACGTTGCCGATAGCGACACCCAGGCACAGAACCTTCTTCAGCTGGAACTTGATGGTCGACTTGACCTCGGTAACCTTGCCGCTCAGGTCATCAGCGTGAGAGACGGGGGTAGGGAACTTGCCAGCCTTGGAGAGACCGGGACCCAGAATACGGGGAATCTGCTTGATCAGAGTCTCGGAAGCAATGAAAGCATCGTACTTGCGGGCGAGCTTCTTGATGAGCTTCTTGTTCTTGTTCAGCTTCTTCAGGTCATCGACCGACATGGAGTCGACACCACCGTGCTTGGCACGATCGATATCAAACTGGTCACCTAGAATGCTGTTTTTCGTGTTAGTGGGTTGTTAAGAAACAGTGCTTAGCATTGGTACCGGGTTCCCCTCCCCCTCCATGCACTAGATGACAGAATATAGCGGTGTAGAAAGGCAGGACCTACCAGATGGCCATGTTGGGGCGGGGGACAATGGGCAGCTTGATGGTACCCGAGAAACGCTTGTCACGCTGGGGGTCGTAGTTCTTGAGACCGATCTGGACTGCAGTATTTAGACACAAGTTAGCACAACCAAAATATCTACACCCACTGGCTTGGAAGGATAGCCTTCATTTTCAAGGGAGTAACTCACGTTCAACGGTCTCAGTGAAGTTGCGCTTCTTGGTCTCCAGAGAGTACTCAAGGAGCTCACCCACCTGGGTGCGCACGTTGGCGACAGTGATCTTCGACATTTTGGCTAAATTTACTGTCTCCCAGAAATCTGGTAAGTTGCGTCAGGTATGTGGTTTGGAGATTCTAAGAAAAGAGATTTAACTAAAGTAGCGGGCTCGGCCTGTATTTTCCATTTTTTTTTTCATGTAGTGGGGATTTGGCTTGGAAAAAAAACAACTTGTGGGGAGGGCATGGGGAGTCACGTGTGATAAGTGATTTTATCTTATCACGGATATAGCTGATGATGCCTGCCCACTTGTGCTTCTTGCCGATTTTGGCTGATAGTTGTAGAAACAAGACGTGTCTTTTGTGCGGGCTGTATTTGCTTGACCAAAGAAGCTTCAATTTAGTTATAGAAAATATGTTCTGAACACTTCAGAAGATAATTATATTTTCAAAAATCCCTACTAGCTAAACCCTCTATTTACCGATGCTCTTGCTGTCAGAAGCCTTGCTTGGCCCAACTTACTTACACCTCCCAATTGAGATAAGATCCTTCCAGACCCATGTAATTGGCTGGCCTGGAAAAGTTCTGCATCAAACACTCCAACAAGGGCGATATCCTCATGCGCCACGACAACTCTCTCCTTCACCGACGAAGAGAAAGATAATCGGGACTGTTTTCTAGAATGGAGGGCTTGACTCAGATACCGCAGGACATTGCTAACTCCAAGGCAGTGACCATTGTACAATGGATCCAGTCTCAGCCTGAAGCTTCCCACTCTCAGTAAGGCCTTTTATCACATATTGTTTTTCTTATTCACGGCTTCTGAATCTAACATAATACACCGCAGGATATGCACTGATGTTTTCGCTACACTCTGCACCGAGGCGGCAGTTTCTACACCCCAGACTGCCAGGGACCGCTTCGCCTCATTTGTTGAGCTGTGCGGCAAATCCAAGGCTAGCACCCTGCGCAACTTCATTTTTAGCAAGCGTGTATGCCTGGATGTATACTCTAACTACATGACATGGAGTAGTGAAGATAATGACCGTAGTCTTCGCCATGTACTGGAGCTGGTCAATTTTGTCATCGCTAACAACCCTGACAAAGAGATTGCCACGGCAGTGCAGGAGACGATAGCTGACTCCCTTATTCATGCTATGCTTCGACAGTCGACTAAGCCCGTTGTCAAGGCCTCGATGAAGCTACAGACCCTTCTGATATCAAAGGGCTCTTTGGGCATCGAGTATATTTCTGATGCTTACGCAAAGACGGCGGGCTTGGACTCGAATGTGAATCACTGCCAGGTCTGGTGCAAGTACATCAGCGAAGTTTTACAGTGGATGGGCCAGCAGTTCATTTGCCAGGTGGCTGGAAAGCTCATCGCTACTGTCTACATATCCATTCGCTCTGCTTCAAAGGAGGGTGGCTCTCTGGAATCCATGCCTTTTACTATGCAGACGTGGAGACACCTGCTCACAAACAGCCTAGGTTCCGACCCAAGCTTCGTTGTGGCAATTATGAATTACATATTTCTGCCCCTTTTTAAGGCTGAGCGTTCCGATTCGCTACTATTCCTGGAAGAGATGAACAGGTCCCATGAGGAGGGACTGGCTACCACAGCGGATCTCGACTCCACGGCATTGCTGCAATTGGCTGCTTTGCAGGTCGGAAAGAAGGCTGGTCTTGTGGAAGAGCCTGTTTTTTCCAAGAGATCATCCAAAAAGAGCAAAAACAACATCGAGCCTATCATCCTCAAGGAGCAGATTCTGGATGGTGTCTTGGGCCAGGCCTCGTATGATGTCCGCCTCCTTGCCATGTCGCTACTTGTATCTAGCTCTTCAACTACGCGGCCGTACTCTACGACCGCGCTGAATCTCTTGCGCAAGTACATACCAGGGTATTTTTCGGAGTCTGACGCCAAGTTCCGCGTTGATTTTCTTGGCATCGCGAACTCCATGTATAGGCGCATTCGTGGTGCCATTGCCCTAGTTCGTCGCAGCATGAAAACCCAGCTCCAGAGCGGGGAGCCTATGAAGGTTGATGGAAGCTCAAACTCCGAGCCCAAGCTTAAGAGGCAGAAGCAAGAGCTTCAGCATACTAATGTGCTTAAGATCTCCATTGACGAGCTAGAGGCTGTGTTGAAAGAGCATCAGGAATACCTCAAGTGGTATTTGAATTTTATTAAGTGGGAGCTAGTCCCGACGGCTTCGTATCAGCGCCACACTATGGGCCTCAAGGTCCTTGTCAAGATCATTAAGCAGGAGAACGATGAATCCCGTATCTGGGCTGGACCTGAAGACGACGCGCTGTTCTTTGAGACTTTTGATGAATCATGGTCGCGTGTTCTCTTTGACCTTTTGATGGATCCCTTTGATGATATCCGCGACGGCAGTGCTCTAGTTCTGAAGGCTGTCATGACAAACCCTCGATTCAGCAAATTCTTGAATGGACAGACTGCAGTCCAGACGATCACCAACTTCTTACCTAGAGCAACATCCCTGGCCACAGTCACTGGCCGTGCTGACTACGCTAACGGAGTTGCCCGAACCTATGATCTTTTGTATCGTTTCTCGGAAACTCCCGAAGCCCGTCTTGCCGTCCTTAATGGAATCATAGCAACATTGAGCGAGAAGGTTGCTTTGGCCCAAAAAGACTTGGGAGTGGCTGTCCTGGAGGCTCCTACCCATGGGGAGTTTGCTTCTCTGGGTTATATCCTCCAGACTTGTCAAGAAACCACTTATGAGAGTGCTGAGCTACAGTCAATGCTTGAGATCCAGACTAAGCTGATTTCTTTTGGTACTCGCATGTGGGAGCTTGTTTGCGATATCCTGTGTGACAACTCACCTGAGGGTTTTCTGCCCGATGATCTCGAGGAGGTTGATGGAATTGGTACTAAAGATGTCCTCAGCTTTAGTTTCCGATCCGTCGATGAGTCTAGCAAGCTTTTGCGTACCATAATTATCGGAGCTAAGAATCTGAAAAAGCCAGGTTTGATTTTCCCCTCAAGACAAAATCTAATTGCTGTTGGCGACCTCGCATTCACACAGCTGGCTACCTTGAGACACCGCGGTGCCTTCACTACTGCCGCACACACTTTTGCTTCGTGCTGTCAAATCAGCGAGAGTTATGAGGAAGACTCTACTCCTGCTCATGAAACTCTGCTAGCTCAATGGTACCAGCGTTCTTTAGAAGCAATATTCAACCAGGAATCTACCACGAGACGCTCGGCTGGCATTCCTGCCATGTTTACAGGCATATTGATGGCTAACTCACAGAATCCATCGTTCGACCAGGTCATGTCCAAGTTGATTGAAATTGCGGGCCAGCCGGCCTCGACGGAGTTTGGCACGAAGCTGTGCCAGGTACATGCGCTTAACAGTTTGAAAGACATTTTTAAGAGTTCGCAGCTCAGCTATCTTGGAGTGCGCTCGGACAAATATCTATCCAAGTGTTTGGCGTTAGCAGCAAACTGTCTGCAGTCCTCTGTGTACGTAACTATTTCCTTCCGCTGTAACTATGGTGATACAAGTTTACTGACTTTCATGGTAGCTGGGCTATTCGCAACTGCGGCCTCATTCTACTGCGCTCTATTATGGATTGTCTCCTGGGTACTAACGAAAATAAGACTATGATTGAGGCTGGGTGGGATGGCAAGGCGTTGCGCATCCAATACGACAAATACCAAAGTGTCCCACCTCTTCTTCTGCAACTCCTCAAGGAGGGCTCATCAAAGCTTAAGCTAAACCCTACTATGGCAAGTGCTGCTGAAGCTGTCTTTCCTGCCCTTGACATTATCCGCCGCGCTGGCCCTCCCAAGGAAATCCGGGATGGAGCACAAAAGTACATTGCCGAGTACCTCGACAGCCCTGTATGGCATGTTCGTGAGATAGCAGCTCGTGCTCTGTGCTCCTGCTTGCTGCATGGTGATTGGATGAGCGAAATTTCAATTTTGCTTGACAAGGCATTTGCGGATATCAGTCGAAATGGGCATAACCATATCCACGGTGTTCTCTTAGCCTTTGGATGTGTTCTGCAGCGTCATTGCGAAGTGCAGCCGGGGCGTCTAATTATGGGATGGAAAACACTCTTACAGTTACTCAAGACTACAGGCAATAGTCTTAGCACAGAGAGGAGCTTTCATCCAGAGATATTTGCCGCGTTCTTGGCGCTTCTTAGCAGAGCCCTCGAGTTTTGCATTGAGAAAATGAGCCAGGTTGATGAGGATCTTTTTGCTGTGTCTCTTCCCCCAGCCAAGGTAATTTCTCTTGGCTCGCTGGCTCGTATTCAGTATGTGCGCTGGAAGGTGTCTTGCGCTGTGGTCCAGAAGCGGTTTGGTGAACTGAGTGAGATTGTTGAATTCGTCAAACACAACCCTAGCACGGCTACCATGTTTTTAGACACTGTCCATGACATGCTCAAGCTAGAGGAACTCTCGATATCCGAGATTAGACAATTGGCAGCTATCCACATGAATATCAGCTGTAACGACTGTCCGTATGATCTTATAGCCCGCAACCTAGCGGCGATTCTCACCCACACGTTTAGCCCCAGATTTACTGCCAACAAGGAGGAGCTGAAGCAGGCAGCCAATGATGACATGGACCTAAGCAGGCTAATGGATACTACTCTGACGCCTGCTGTGGGCGACGGTTTGATTCTATTGAGCGGAGTGAAGATGCTACGCGATGCTTTGGCCGAGAGACCTGAGGCGGCTAACTGGTGGAAGAAATGGGCGGTGTTGATGCGCCAGAGTGTCCACGACGATCAAGTAAGTTGTTTTTCCGTCGCGGGGTGTCTAATATACACAATGTCAACGTACTAATCTTTTCATAGCCCTTTGACACTCGCTATGCTGCGGTATCAGCTCTGGCTACCTTCTTTTCTGGGCCTTTCGCCGAGCAACAGCAAAATCTTCCCGATGCCTTGTTCGCATTATATGACGCATTAAATGATGACGACGATCAAATCCGCGAGCTTGCCGCTACGGCTCTGTCGCCAGTTCTTTCCGGGGCCACGCTGGTTCCTGTCGAGGCTGCAGTGGCCCTGTCTGCGTACATGCAAAAGGATTTTGCTGAAAACATGGCTTTCCGCCAGGAAGTATTGGCGCGTATGACAGGCTACATGCCCTCGAGTGTCGATTCGTTTGTGGCTAGTGACAGTAACACTACTATGGACGGAGAAAGCGGTGCTGTAATTCAGCTTAAGACATCACTGACGCCAAATAACGCATTATTTGCAGTAGAAGAGAAGAATCTATTCATTGACGAGATTCGCGAGACACAACGCTGGCGCCAAGTGTTTGCTGCTCTGGCATGGACAGATGATGAGGCGGAAGTGCGCATGCTGACCAAGTGGACCGCCAAGGGCCTTGATTTGCTAGTCCAAACAGCAAGGGACAACTTCGATGGGCCGATTGGTTGGGCGTCCAAGCCAGCTGTGTTTGCAGTGGCCGCACGAATTTTAGTGGCGGCTAGGGAACTGATGAATAAGGGCTTGGGAATCGACATTGAGGCGAAGATGACATTATTCGAGGAGACGGCCAAGGTTAACAGTGTCTCTGGTTTGCTACTAGAGATGTAACCAATGAACGGTGACATTACATGGCAAGATGAGCAGCAAAAATGTATGTCATGACACATATTGCAGTGTATTTATCATCATTATATTCAGCTACTGTTTTATTTATTATCGTTATCATTAGTTGTTTGTATTGGGTTCGGCTTTAGCGCATGGTGGTACAGGGAAATTATAGTGTCACAACATATCATACCAGTCATCGAGGCTTGGATGCAAGTGCTGCCAAGCGTTTTATCTCATCATCTTCCAGACCCAGCTGCCCCAAACGGCCAGCAAGCATGGCATTCTGATTTCTTAGTTGTACTACCTGCTCTTTGAGCGTATCTCTCTCCAGCTTCAACACCCGCGGGTCCTCTGCTGCAGCTGCACCAGGGACTACAGCCGACATCGGTCTAGCAGATCCTAGGCCACCTGCTACTGAACGCGGGACGCTTTCTGTACCTGCAGCTCGTCCTGGTCGAGTCTCCACTGGCGATGTACCATAATTGTTTTCTTTTCCCATGCTACCCTCGCTACTGCTTTGGCGCTTGTGCGAAGCATCTTTTCGTGTCTTTAGTGCGGCAGCAGCAGCCCGTCGTTCCTTCTTCTCCTTTTCATGACGCGCTCGTATACCTTGCTTCATCTCGCGCTCCTCGCGCTTCTCAGCAGCTCGCCGTGCCTTAGCCTCCTGCTTACGTTGGCGCTCGGCTTCTTTGCGTGCCGCCTTACTCTTAGAGGGCGTACGATGAAGCAGGCGATCGGCTAGACTCCGGTGTTCCTTTTTGATGCTGCTACCACTAATACTGTTGGGTGCAGCAGAGGACTTGGAGTCGGGTCGAGAGTGTGACGGGGAAGATGAGCCGGATGCAGAGGATATGGAGGCGGCAGAGGCGGAGGCAGCATATTGCCGTTGTGGACTGGCAGCAAGTTGACTAGAGGAAGATGATGGTGTGGTTGCACGCCGTGGACGATGTTGGCTCTGACTACGTCGTGGCGCTGTGGTGTAGGGTGTGTGCATGCTGGCGGAATGCATGTGGGCGGATTTGCGGCGGTTTTGCAGATGGTTGCGAAGACGGTCCTTGCTTTGGCTGTTGGCCACAGCGGCGGCGATTTCTTCAGTCGATGCCATCCATTCTGCGGATAGGCGGGGAGGTGTGGCCAGGCTATCGGCGCCATGGGCCTTCGTAATGGGGAAGATGTAGTTGGCGCGGTGTGGCGACAGGTAGCCGTTGTGAGTGGCCATAGGAGCGTCCGTGGAAAGGCGTTCGGGCGTGTGGCTATAGCTGTGTATACTGGGAGAAGGACGATGCAGTGATGGAGGACTGGGGGTGAAGTGCTCAGGCTCTGAAAGGGCAGAGATGAAGCTCTCATTATCGTCGTCGTCACTGTCGTACGAGAAGTGGGCAGAAGGCGTGCCGTTGCAGGCGGCCTTGAATGTAGGGGGAGGGCCCTCGAGGGTGTCTGCTATGCTCCGCATAGATTGAATGGACCGGCGAGAGCTACCTGGTGGAGAGCTGAGATGTAAAGAGTCATATTGGGAGGTGTGGTAGGTGTGATAGGTGTGGTTATGGTTGTGTTGTTGGGCTGTGGGGTACAATGAGTGAAAGGCATGTCTGGAGTCATGCTCAGCAGCAGCTGCTGTCGAAACTGCTTTCTCAGTAGCCAGAGTCTCAAAGGAGTTCGCCGACAAGCGGCTCTGACGCTTCGAAGCTGTCTCTGGAGGGTGCTCGTAGGCCGACAAATCAGCTGTTTCCATCCACTTGTAGAACTTGACGGCGTCGCCGCAGATGGCACTAGGTGTCCCACGCTCAATCATGAAGCGCGGCACGTTTCCGCCAGGGTTACTACGTGTTACCATTGCCCACTCAACAGCGATGTGGCCATTGGCGTCCTCAATCTCGCGGATTGACTCGACGCTCTCATAGAAGCCACGAATGGTGCCATGCACGGGCGGGCTGGCTGGGTGGTCACACGGTTTAGAGACCACGATTAGCTCGCGCAGTAGGCGTCCAGAAGTGAGGGTGGCGGTGGCGTTAGAAGTGAGGGTGGCGGTGGCGGATTGGGTGCTTGCTGACAGCGCGCTGGAATCGCAAGTCAGAACCATAGCGACAAAGTCGCGCGGAGCGGTGGGGCCAGGAAACTGGGCGCCCATACGGAGAACTGTATGCGCAGTTAGAGGAGAGGTTAGCTGGTGTGCTAACATATACTTTGCGTATGCATATATGCGTACCTTGCACATGACAACTGTCGGTGGCAAGATCCTCAAGCTGCTCCTGAGCGCTCAAGCCACGGATTACCTGGCCGGTGCGCAATGCCTCGGGAAATTCAGCCATGAAGGCGTTCTTCCAGCGGTCAAACGGCACGCGGGTATCAACACTTCGACGGCCGAACCACGTGCCCTTGTTGTCGGCGGCAGGCAGGCTATATATGGCGATCCCAAGCTGGTCGTCTTTGCCGCTGGCGCCCTTGACCTCTTTCCACTCACGCCGTAGGCCCTCGACCATCAGACGCACGTGACCGTCGAGCGGTATTTTGGCCGGAGGAGCAGCGGCAGCTGGTAATGAGGCGATGATGGAGCGTCCATGGAAGATTGTGTCGTCGAGAAGATCAGTGAAATCGGCGGAATGTGGTGGGATGTCGTCCCATTCAATGGGCTGTAGTACGTGGAAGATTACCTGTGAAGTCATGGCGAGTTCTGAGGCGTGGGGGGATGGGAGAGAAAGGGAGGGGGAGGAGGAAGGTGAGGAGACTGTGGGAGAAGAGGTATATGTGGCGGAGATCTAGATGCGATGGAGATGATGTAAGAAGCGCAAACCACTCAGACGGGTCCGGGTCCGGGTCGGGCCAGGTATAAATTGAGGAAGAATACAAGGCAGCAAAGAAAGGAAGACGCTCTAGAAGGAACAGGAAGGTGAATAACAAGACAAGGACGAAGGCGAAGCCAAAAATAAAACAAAAGAAAATGGGATGAAACCGGAGAGACAAACAGGGGGCGGCCTGGGGGAAGGGGTTTTCTCCGGAGTTAAGAAACCACGACAAGGCCAGCGACACACAAACAAGACAAGGCAAGCAAGCAGCCAAAAGGAACTGAGCAACAAAATCTAGGAGCAGGAGACAAACAAGCAATGTAGGGCAGAAATGCGAGAATGTGGTGGTGAAGAGGAAGCAAGAAGAGGGAAGAAAGATAGGTGAAAGGTGGCTGTCAAGTAACAAGGTCCAATCCTAATAGTCAAGTTAAAGCAAGACCTTTCCCCTTTGCTTATGCCAGCTTGCTATTATCCTCCGTATGCACTCAGCACTCACTTGGAAGGCTTAGAAGTCTGGAGAACTATAAGGAGCTCTAACTAAACCTTCAAGGCTTTGTTGGGTCGGTGGCTATTTTATTTGGTGCCTAGAGCGCACATCCCGAGGCTCCCGTATCCAGACCCCAGTCTTGTGTTCTTGTTGATCTATTAGGCCTATTCTGGATCTGATCTCAGTTAGGCTGGCCTATTTGCTTGAAGAAAAGACAAGGGGGCCACGGCACCAGCAATGCAGCAATGTTTTGGCTGGTGCCTGAACTCTTAGACTTCTCCACCTCCCCCCAGCCATCACCGCTTTGAGATGGGAGGCCAAAGCCCAAGCTAAATGGCTAGCTAAGAATAAACCAGGCAATGAAGAAAGGGAGACTGAGCCTGCTAGATATGAACAGCCAAGCTTTGTGTTCTTGTTAGTGTTGGTGCCTTGATGTCTTGCCGCAGTCCAGGGAATCCTAAGCCTCTAACTACACTGCCTACACAAATGTTCGTCTTGCTACTTATCCCTTGCAGCATCGAGTTTTCGAAACCAGATCGAAGACTAGGAGAAACAAGCAAAAGAAAAGAAATTCCAGACATAGTAGCCATTTGCGTCTGCCTAGACATCACCCCTGTTGTTTCTAAATTCCAACCCATCTGGGCTTCCAGCTTCCTTCCTCATTGGTAAAAAAGGAGCGATTAATTAATTGCAGTGGAAATAATAAGCGCTACGATAGGAAATGATGCTTGTTGACACTGAGGAGGAACAGCGTCACTTTCGTAGCCCTAAAAAAGAGAAGCTAGCGAAGCCTAACCCTGATTCGGCTGCTGTTGTTGTTCCTGGCTGTGTGCCAGCTTTAATGCGTCTGCTGTGCAGCTTCCACAGTAATCTTTGTACCAGTGAAAAAGTGCCTTACGCCGTTCGGCCAACTTGTCCGCGCCGTGTGTATCCCCCCGTCCTTCTTGCGTCTCTGTGTCCGTCTCCGTCTCCAATCCCCCTTCATTGCTCTTCTGCACTGCGGGTACGGAGACATCCAGAGCATAGCGCAGCTGTGCACAGCGCTGGTTCTCGTCAGTCACCCAAGACTCCCACTCGGCCACCTCCATCTCACGCTCAATCTTGTTGATGACCCGCATCGCTACAAGCAGATCATGACGATATGAGCCTAGTCTTTGGCGGGTGCGGTGTATGCGACGCGCTGTCTCGTACGAGTGTGGAGTGGTGAGAAATGACGATGGTGAGGCAATGGAAGCGGGAGAATCAAGATGAGCGTCCGGATCAGTGGAGTTAGTGATAGCTTGGAAGGCGGCGTAGCTGGAGCAATTGGGGAGATGTTAGTTTGTGAGCGTAGGTGGAGCCAATGGAGAGGAAAATACAGAAAACATGGATAATAAATGACTTACCATTCGGAACCGGTGTTCCAGAGTGGCTCGCTGCTACCCACAGCAGCACCCAGGTCTTCCCATCGTACAGCGCGGCTCATGACGACATTCGGGCCTACGCCGACACGCTGCATAAACCGTGCAGCACGGCGTTCCGTCCACCAGGTTGACGCATCCTTGCTAGTCATCAGCACATTGAACATGGCACTGGCTACCAATAGACCTAGCAGCACACGGTGTGCCGAGATCAGTCGGAACAGCGAGCGAATCACGGCAAAAACTGACATCAACACCGATGTAGCGATGCTCTCGGCAAACGAGAACAGCGTATCGAATGCCATTTGTGTCAGCGTGTGGCGTCGCAAGGTTACGGCTCTGCTACTACTAATGCCATTGATTCTGATGCCTCCGCCGCTGTTAGCGCTCCCGTTGCTGTCCTTGCTCTTGCTACCGCTAGAGAGCTGCGTCCCAGTCGCCGATTCACCCCCGTTGCCCGCTCCCATGCCACCCTTGGCCGGTGTAACCGTCACATTATCAGCTCCACCGTCGCCCGCATACACAACCGTCTGTGTCGTACCGCCAATGTGGCCATACACCTGGATGGCCTTCTTTGTGCGACTGTGGGCGCCCAACTTATGGACCTGATCTGTGATCGCATCGGCTAGAGCATCGATAACAGCTGTTGCATCGTTCATGGCTTGCTTATCAACCATGCGTTTGCCCAGCGGTGGTGCCGTACTGCCCCAGTCAACACGCGTGTAAAAAGCCATCTTACAGCGGCTTTTGGCTTCGTGAGTAATGACCATCTTGGTAACTACACGGAAGTGGCTAGAAAATGGGAGATGCCAGGCTGTATTGACATGAGACACGACATATGTTGCGTGGTCGGCGAACATGTCAATAATCTGGTAGTCGGTAATATTCTCTGGCCGGGTGCGGCCCAGCATGTCGGCAGTGTCGGCCCGGTACCTAAATTCACGGCGCATGCGGCCTCCTTCCTCTGACAGGGCCCACGGCCGTTGCTCGATATTAGTAGCCTGGCGCTCGTTATAGAACCTTGCAAAGATGTAACTGCGATCGCCGAAGACCACATGAAAACACGCTTTAGCGCCAATTTCAAAGTGTCGCTCACAAACCTTAGTCTTCATGTCATCTGGCTCGTATCCGCTTGGACCTCTTGGCAGCAGTCGTCCACCTGTGTTTCCACGAGTTCTCCCGCCTACTGACAGGCCAGTTGATCGCCGTGCACCCATCGCCATGCGGGGGAGACCAGGACTCACAGGGGGGGGTGCGTGTGCTTTATGCGACTGTAGCTCCATAATCAGTTTTTCATTCCGCGCAGCAGCTGCAGGTGGTAGAGATAGCGTTATGGGAGCGATAGGAGGCTGCTCTATCTCCTCCCAGCTACCAACACTGACGCTTCCACCCGGACTATCAGGAATGCGAGAGTCATGGCCGCGTTCCATGTCGATAAAGGTGGTAGTGATATCCTGAATATCCATGGGCTCCTCAGCTTGAAGGTTGTCCATGAGCACATTCAGCCGGGCTTGTAGAAGCGGGAGGTTTTCCAAGAACGTCTTGATGGTAATGCGCGAGAGGCCTATATCACTGGGGCTTTTGGTCTTTTGTTTGCTGTCGTTCGCAACGTTATTGCTCTGCGACTGACAATTTCCTGTGCCCGTCAGATGTAGGAAAAGGTAATCACAGTCCTTTCCAGGCGCTGCAGTAATCTCGCTGACCCAGTCCAAACTCAGCGAGAATGCCACTAACAAGCCCATCCGGGTTCCGTAGAAATGCAGGCTATCTGGGGTCACAAATACCCGGCCTGTTGCAGTGAGTTTAGTATCACCAGCATCAGAGTCGGGACCGGAACCGCGTGTGCTAGACCAGGCTCCGCGAAAAACCAACACCAGCTTTTCTGACATGGGCACACTGGGGAACAAAAGCCGGAACGAAGCATGCTGAACCTTGAGCTCGGGCGGGTACTTTGGTGGGAAGGCTTCCTGGGTGTGAGACTTTGGCACAATCGGGTACTGAGGCTGCTTTGGTGTTGCTGTCTGCGGGTCTAGCTTCTCGCTCATCAGCGTTGGCTGTATCATATCGGCACTCATTGTCTTTCTGTGGCTGGCCCCGGGAGGAGGATGTGCAGCTGTCACATTCTTTCCTTCTGATGCGGCTAGAGCCAAAGTGCGCTCCTCCTCTTTCTTGTAGTCAAGCTGGCCATTAGCATAGAAGCTGCTCCACGCGTTAGAACCCCAGAAGTTGGCTAGCAAAAACGCAGGAAGCTGGTATGGCGTCCCCATGGCCACACTGCGGTCTGTGGCAGCTTGGATAGCAGCCCGGGTCATATTAGTGCCCAGTGGTGGGCGTGGTGGCGTTAGTGGTGCAAGGCTTCCTGGAGGCATATCAATCTGACCCATAGCAGCTGCAGCAACCGCGGCGACGAAGCCTTTGCTGCTAGATGGGGTGGATACTGAGGTCAGGCCAGTAATGCCACCAGCAGGGCCATGGCCGGCGGATTGCGGCGGATCCATGTTATGAAGCGGAGCTCTGCGGTGAAGATCACGACGGGACATTATCCGGTTGCTAGAATGACTATGGTTATCGTCAGAGTCCCGGCCTATTGCTGCGGTAAAGGAACGACGGGGAGCCTGGCTCCCATAGACATCTATGCTGGCACGTGAGGATGAAGCAGGCTCGAGACTAGGCACAGCTAGAGCAGAATCGTCAAGGGCCAGGGCTGTGGCCGTAGCAGCATCGATGTTTCTGGTCGAGAACTCGGGCGCACTGGGTGGTTTTATAGAGAAGGCCGGGTCGCTACCAGTACGCATTGGAATGAACTCTTTGCTGGTACTCGTCTCTAGTGCCTGTTTCTTTGCTGCTTCAAAAACATGCAGCCACTCACTGAGATGTTGTTGTGTCTCGGCTTGCAGTACCAATGCCGAGATCTTGGTCTTGACTTCAAAACAGAAGCGGCGTTCTTCACTGATTGCCGGCTTTGCACTACACAGCAGCACACCAACCTCATCATCCTGAAAAACGCCCTGGGCATTGTGCTGGAGAGACCCAAACACGCCGTTTCGACAGTAGAACCAGCGTCGCACCCACTGTGTACGCGCTGGTTTTCCTGAAACCGACTTGAGAAATAGCCAGCCCTGGCGCTCCAACACATTTGAAAGACCTCCCGGACTCCCAGCCGGATTTTTTACCGCCGTTTGTAGACTAGATACTGGGCCGCGAGATCCGAGAAATGGCACTGTGGAAGCACTGTATGCCTCGAGCTCACGAGAAGGTTGATAAGCTAAGATAGCAGCATCGCTGATTTCGCGGCGGATGCTAGCCAGCTCCCGCCTGAACGAGGGCTCGGCAGCCTCCATCTCCTTTGACCAGCCTCGAATGCGGTCTAGATCCTCGGTCCAGGGTAGCGAATTGTGGGCTATATCGCGTGACAGCTTAACTTCCCGGGCTAGTTCAAAGCACTGGCGCACCATGAGCTTATCGAGAGAGGCACGAGCCTGGGGCCCCAGCACACAAAAGTCCATACAGGCCTTGAGATATGCCTTGCGGGTCTCATGCACGGCAAAAGCCTCTTCGCGAAGAAACGACGGCTCTTTGGTTTTGTTCTGGGAGGCATACCGTGCCAGGGCCTGATCAAAGGTCCTTTGCGTGGTATCGAGCGTGCGCCGCGCTTCTTTGAAGGCCCTGAGGTCGCCGTTGATGTACTGGCGAACAGGGTCGACCATGGTAGCGTTCATTTTGCGCATCATGCTTAATACCTGCATCCACCACTCACGCGAGGCGTCGCTGACCCGCTTGAGAGCAAGGAGAGTGTAGTCTTGATCCAGCATGTTATCAGCGATAGCCATGGGTGGTGTAAGCTTGTTGAGGTATAGGTTTATGGTGTCTTCAAGCGACAGTATTTCCTGCGTGAGCTTGCTAGCTGACTTTGTGGCCGATTCTAACCAGCGCTCGACAGCTTCAATCTGGTCCGCATAGTATGCTGCACATGCACGAAAGGTCGGAGAGTCGAGGCCTGCTTCGGTCAGGGTGACGGGGATTGGCCTGCCCCGAGCCATTGAGTCGTGGGTGCATGGAGATGGCGTGAGTGGCATGCCAGGCGTCGGGGGGGCATTGAATGCTGGAGGCGGCAATGGAGCCGACATGTCGTGCCGTTTCGGAGCTGAAGGATGGGCAGTATGAGGGAGGGGGGCAGAGCCGGGAAAATCGGAGAAGCCGGGGAAACCAGCAAGGGCCGTGTGGTCGTCGGATTGGTGGCTTGGATAGGGAGATTGATTGTCGAGTAAGGGATATTATAGTAGTTGTCGTGGCAAATACGTAGATAGTTGATAGTCAAGGAAATGCAAAGGGAAGGGCCTATATCACAGCTGACGTATTTTTGTCGTCTTCAAGCTTGATCGGGCTCAATCAAGTCCTGGTGCTAATTAGGGCGAGGTTTATGTTGGAAACCGGATGGATCCTTTGGCTGTTCTTATGTCTCGTTATAAGCACAACCCCTGGGAGCTCCAAGACACGCACTGGCAGTGATAGCGCAAAGGCTGCAAAGCTTCCCGCAACACTGGCCGCTGGTCGTCGATTGCTCGTTCGCCAAGATGAAGCTAACGTTCAAGTGTTGATCGTCTTGGGCTTTCTATCCACACACTTTTGGCCGACCTTCTTGGTCACGATTATGTAATCTGATAGGGGAGTAGCTATGATGAAGCGCAAAGGGAAAGAGCCATAAATCTTGAGGAATAAAAAGTGGAGAGCTCTTCTCAAGTCAAGTCTTCTCAGAATCAAAAAAGTGACAGATTATCTGTCTATCTGGTGAAAAGAGAGTGACCATAAGCTGTGTTCTCGCCTCTATCCCTCCCTGACTTTACACATACCCTGCATTTTTCCTGTTTACTTCCGTTGCACTCGAAATCAAAAATTGAATAAATAGGTTCAATGTCTACGGGAGGCTCACGATAGAGTTTCAAGGAGCGAAGCGCAATTACTCCCAAGCCAACGTCAACGTGCTGCTCATTCCCACCCACCCATGGTTGAAGTGCGAAAAAAAAAAAAAAAAAAATCAAAGAATACAGAACACGAGAAATCAATGCAGAGGAAATGCAACGAGAACAATGTAGGCCTGTGAGGTGAAACCCCCTTACCGAAACCATGTCGTCCCCTTTGAGATCTGGATACAGTCCCTTCATTTAGCTGATATCGGACGGCTTCGGAAGATCCAATGGCCCACTGAGATGGCTAATCGTCTTGATCTAGCTGCGAGAATACAGCCTAGCACCCCTTTTATCGGAAAACACGAAAGAGAGATTCGGTGGGACCACTATTCCCGAGTGGACGGCGTCCTATTTGCTCTTTTCACCATTCCTCATAGTTGAGACGTAATAGGTCTCTTTTCCATGGCCTTGCTTCTAAAAGGCTGGTGCTATGTTCTATTGTCGTTCCTTGACATCCCAGCTTTACCTAAGCACCGACTGACTCAACGGACTTGAACTTCAACGGTAATCATTAAGATCAAACGGCCTGATGCGCTCCGGAGGCCGTTGTTGTTGTTGTTGTTGTATTTAACGTCTACCCTAACTAGCGAAAGCTGTCAATACGACGGCTGCCCAGATAAGTTGACCCTTGGATGATGTCGTCATCCAGGATCCCCTTGGGTGGTCGGCAATTGCGATAATGCGTGAGCTTCGAAGATCTTTTATGACCAGACAAAGGGCCCGGAGTAGACACCAAAAGGTTCTTGGCTCAGCATGGCCCAAAGGCAGGCTCGCGATGATTCCAGGGTCGGCCTGGTATTTTTGGCCAGCGCCTCCAATCATGAGAAACCATCTAGTAAAAGAGGCCAGCGATTACAGGCGCGAGGTTCTAGCCCCGGCGTGGTTCACTGGTCTCGTCCTCCGGACCTCCTGACTGACCGCCGCAGTTTTCTATCTCCCAGACGAGGGGAGCCGGGTCACATTGGACCCACCTCGACATCTCCGTATCCTCCTAGAGGTATTTCTCTCCAAAAACCATCACCTCCTCACACCAATCCTCTGAGCTCATCCTCTTAACCTCCGCCCCCCCCCCCGTTCTCTCAGCCTCCGTGACCTCCGCACCTCAAACCCCTTCCCTTCTCCTCTGTCCTCGGCCGTAGTTCCTCCATGTTGTGACGAAGCACAGTGGCCACAAAGCTCGTTGCATTGGCCTTGCTCAGTAACTAGTCCGCAAATTTCGTACCCCGCGGTTGTTTGAGCGCTTTACACGTCCACCAGTGAGCGCGGTCTTTTTCTTTCCCACAGAGCGAGCAGCCCGGTGTAACGTCGTGCCTGAGCATGGTGTGGTAGTCATCGCAATCGCTATGTCTAGTCCTGGCTGTCAGAATATAGCCGAGCTCGACTCTCTTGAGACCTTTGAAGTGGCCGACTTGGAAGGGATGCCCACAGGGCATGCTGACGTTTTCTTTGTATCCCTTCTGTTGTTTCCACCACGCCTCAAAATCCTCGCGGAGCTGGTTGCGACGCCATCTCCGGGGACCGGCCAGACTCATTCTAGGCTCCGGAGGCCGCCACGCCCGGGCCGATTGACTGAACTATTTAACGTCTACCTGATTGTTTCTACACAATAATACGACGGCTTATTCCGGGCAAGACCAGCCGGGGATGATGTCGTCATCGGGGGCCGTTCTTGGGCGGTCAGCATTTGCAGGTGTGCCCGAGGTTCAGAAGCCTTTCATGACTATCAAGGGCTCGGTATAAGCACTGAAAGGTTTTTTGACTCGGCTTTTCCCCGCGGGAAGTTCTAGGATTGGTTACCTGGTGTTTTTGGCCTGCGGCCCCGTCCATGTGTCGAGAAGTCCAAGAGGCCAACGGCTATCGGCACGAGGGGTTGACCTCGGCGGGGTACGTGGGTTTTGTCTTCTTTTCTGGAATGTCGGTTTTCGCAGATTTTTGATATGGCGGTTGTTGAAAAGGGGGAGGACTCTTTCTGCCTCCACGTAGAGCCTCCTCGACATGTCCCCCAATCCAACCACCTTCCTCCTCCAAACAACAAAACAAAGGAAAAATAAAAGCAAAAGTTGGACTGACTGAACCTTCCGTGGAAAGTCAGTTCATGGTCGAGTTATTATGAGGATGGTGTCCCGAGTGGAAGTATGTGTACTGGCGAGAGGGGTCGATGATCGCGGAAAAGTGGAGCGTAAAAGGGGGTGAAAAATCGACGAGGCTGTCCTCAAGATGGGAAAAAAAGGCCTCAGGGCTTCAAAAAACTCTACTCATCCGAAGACGAGGAAGAATGTCAGTGCATCAGTGGCATACACTGTTCTCGTTCAACCCTCAACAAATGGGAGATTTTGTCTTTTGTCGAGGGGATGGACAACCGACCTCAAAGGCGCCATCCCGAGGGTTGTAGGAGGGAAGGTTGCACGCCCGGGCCGGAACTTGAACTTGAACTTGAATATATTTAACGTCTACTGGAATCATATAGATCAAACGACGCCGGGCTGGTTACCGGACAGACTTAACCCTCTGCGAAGGTTCACTGACCGGATCACACGAGAGGTGCAAAGATTGCTCCCAAGCAAGCTTGTGACCCATGTAATCTAGAAAGTGGTTATAGTCCGAAAAAAAAAACAAATTGTAGAAACAAAGCAAGTAAAACAGAAACGTCTGAAAGCACGTAGACAAAGGAAAGGAACCAGAACTCAAATACCGCCACCTCTCGTCTCCTCCGCCACTCCCCGAAATTTCCTCCACTTGGGCTCCAGTGTCTCTGCCAAGTATCTGCTGACTTATCCGTTTGGCCACTCCCAGATCGTCCACGCAAAGATAGAGGTATTTTGCTTGCGGATGTTGTGAAGAGATTTGGAACTTGGTTCTTAATCAACTAGAATAATAAACACATGTCACTGTAGATATTTGGCCACTAATCTGGATGAAAGCAGCCTTCCAGGAGAACTCCAGCTGAAGCCCGGATAAACTGGTGGAACATCGTTCTCATCAGGAAGGCCACGATGTAAGGCAAAGGGGTAACGAAACTTGGCAGCGAGGGAAAAGATAGAAGGTCAAGGAAACCTAATAGAAACACTAGACCCATATTCTCACATCGAATAACAAAACACATGTCACTGGGGGCTGACTGCAGCCCTACTGCTTCTGGGCTGCGCAAAAATCCCTGGCTTCCCTAAAGTTAGGTGTGTCCTCAACATGTGGCAACTACAGTGGCCAAGGCCGTCCACCTATTGTGTGTGTAGGTATTTGGGCTCTAAGCTGGTGGGTATCATGATTGTGAATTGGTCTAAGTTGTTTCTTCTAATATGTTAGAGGCAAGTGTTCTGATGAGTCTTTGGCTTGGAGGGTAGTGTGATAGTCAGTGGC